>MEJB01000003.1:18638-28940 GCA_001752375.1 Rhazya stricta | reverse complement strand
AATGGAAACTGACAAATCAACAGGATACTCACACAATCTCGTAAGACTAATTGTTTCTAGGTTTTGAAGCCTCCATATTGCTGATAGAATAGGTTTGGGACTGCACTGAATTGCTAAGTACCTCAAGAGAACCAATCCTGCAACTTCTTCTAGAATATCTCCAGGTGTTGTGACATCCTCCAAATTCAGCACTTGAAGAAACTTTGAATTGATAAAGAAGTAACAATCGAAAGGAAATTTTCTACAAGTACTAGAAAGGGAAAAGAGTAGAGAATGGAAGGCAGAGAAATTCCACCTAACAAAAGAATTACAATGTTCAATCTGAATGCACACTCGATAGTACTTATTCATAGCATCTGCGGAAAATCGAGAAACATCATCCCCTTTTAGCAAATTGAAAAAGTTTTCTTCTTCACCCTTTGCCATGCAAAATTCTCTCAAAAGATCGTGAATGCGACATGCCTTAATACCACCACAAGAACTTTTCTCGGTAATAATGACAAGACTTCTACCAACAAGATCAATCAAATGCTCTTTAGCCAGAATCTCTAAATTTTCCGTCTCTTGTTTTCGTATTAATCCTTCTGCCACCCATAGTCGGATCAATTTCTTCACTCTAATCTCTTTGTCTTCTCGAAATGATCCAAAATATAAAAAGCAATGTTTCAAATATTTTGGTAAATGCTTGTAACTCAGTTCCACAATTTCAGCACATCCTTCTTTAGAAATTCTTGAACCTAAACTTTCTCCAATTTGTTTCCACCAATTCAGATTCTCAACATTTTCCKTCAAAAGCCCWGCAACTAARACARYWGCCARGGGCAGCCCTTTGCAATCTTTTGCCATYTGCTTGCCAACCTCAACAAAATTTGGAGGGCAGCTATGTCTCCGATGAAATAGTTTCTTCTCTATCAGCTCCCAACWTTCATCATCAGAGAGCGGRCTTAGAKGATAGCAACAGCTGYTTGACTTGGCTTCCMAAGCCACATTWTGAATTCGGGTAGTGAATATAATTCGGCAAGCATTGTTGTCGTCCGGGAATGACAACTTTATTGCATCCCAAGCTCGAACATCCCAAATGTCATCCATAACAATCAAGTACTTATGCCCTTTCAAACACTTTCGAAGCTTGTTAGCTAAGTCTTCTTCCTCCATTTTAAAGAAACTATCATCCACCTCAGTTACATCTTTTAAAATATTGAGCAATGAGCTTCTACTATTATATGATTGAGAAATGGTACACCATGCACACTTGGTGAAAGAATTCTTAATTGAAGAATCATTATATACTTTCTTTGCCAAAGTAGTTTTACCCATTCCAGCCATACCAACGATTGAGATAATATTAAGTTCTTTCGGTCCACTTATAAGCCTATCTCGTATTTCCTTTATTTCATCCTCGAAACCTACAACCACTTCATCCATTTCTTTAACGTGACTGGAATTTGCTTGGGTATAAAGGGCATCAATGTCAAGCATACACTGATCCTGGATCCTCTTAACCTCAGCCTCAATATGCTTAATTTCTTCACTAAAATCATCGAGGCATAGCATGGGTAGCCAAATGCCTTCTGAGTAGCTAAAGGAATTGACAGTTCTTTGTGCCTGGTCTGCCATATTAACAATTTGCGTCCAAAGATCTCTCAGTTCCTTGTGCTCATTTTTCAASTTTGATGCTTTAAGCAAATTCCTAAGCGACACCAGTTCCACTTGAACTGTCAGAATTTGGTGCTTTGGGAAATGAATGGCAATCTCTTTCAAATTTTCAATGATTGAATCAAACAAATCCAGAATGTTTATCCTGGGGCAATAAAGCGATGATGAATCAAAAAATAAATGGGCATAGACTTTTCTGACCTCTGCTTTGATATCGCTGACCTTTCCCAAGAAATATTGAAGAAGGAAGTTCCTTTCCCCAGCAATTCGTTGTTCGATTTGATCACCAGAACTGAATGAAGCAAAGAGAGATACAACATCGTTTACAGCAGTAGCAACCTCTGTTAAAATTAACTTCCCATCGTCTGCCTCGGGCGGATCCACGAGAAGTGCTATCAAGAATATCATCCCATTGCGGAGCCTTTGAATTCCATCATTGGGCAGATCCACCTTCAAATTCCCAAGCAGAAATTCAACAAATTTGGAAACAAGCCGACTGTCCTTCAAACTTTCATCTCCTGACAGCTTTGTGGCCTTGAGGACCCCAAGACAGATCCAAGTGACCTGCGGAAGGTAAGCATTAAGTTTCTGCTGCAAAAATGAAAGAGTAGAGTTGGTATTGCTATTTTCTTCCTTTGCAGCTCGAACCCAGTTCAGAAGGCATAAACCAGCAGCATTGCAAGCCCAAGCTTGAATATGAATCTTAAAATTTTCCCTAGCAAATTGGAAAGCCTCTTCGAATAATTTCAGCTCCTCTTTGAGGGATTCAATATTCACATTCTCTTCAGGGAACATATGACCTTTCGAGAGGAGAATGTTGACCAGGGAAACAGTGATATACCACATGAGTTTCAGCAGCTCATCGCTGGAAAAATCGTAGTGGAACAAAGCATCTGAGAAATTGAAATAATCTTCCTTGATTATTAGCTTGCAGCACTGGAGTTCATTCAGCAACCCCGAAGAACGATTGTCCCAATCATAGAATACCCCAGTGTCCAGTGCAAGAAGACCAGCTTCCAGCAGCCCCTTCTCTTCCAGTATATCATGACGAGGAGATATTTCAAGAAATCCTGAATCCTTGTTCCTCCCGGCTGATGAATCATTCAACTTTGTGGAGCAGAACATGTAGAGTACCAGAAATTGCAGCTCCTCTATGAGAATCCAAATCCGATCCTTCATAAACAAAGTCGAGCGCGAATCTTCATTTAGCCGGTGAAGATCTCTGAGGACAGAATGAACATAGTCCATGTTCGTCATTTTCTCTCTTTTCACCCTCTGAGAAGTCTTTGCAGATTACACACTGACCAGCAATGAAGTGATTATGGAGTCAATACGGGGAAAATTTTACATCATAGACTACATTATTCATATTAAATATGCCTTCTTTTTCTTCATATATAGATTCCTTCTGTACCATATGCCATTTAAAAAGTCCCAAGGCACATGCAGAAAGTTCAAAAGCACATAAGGCTCCATTAACAAGTCGGTATTTTCTTAATATATTTGGTAGAGGCCGGGGGAAGAGAACCCAGATTTCATGGGCAAAACTGTAATGAACACGTCGACTTGTCTCATGTGTAGTGCCCCAACCAGGATAGCACGGGTTGATGCACCAAACCCTTCTGGTTTTTGGAAGGCCTTGAGCACAGGTTCGAGGCCTTGAGGACTCCAAGACAGACATTTAAAAGCATACACTTCCGGTTTTCAATGACGTGAAGCCAGAAGTGCATAATAATGATAATATAAAAAAATCATCTCAAGATATACTTAATCTTTATGAATCACGTGTATATATATATATATATATATATTAAAATCTTGTACCTTCTACAAAGTCTAACATGAAATAGAATTTTCAAAGAGAACGTTTACGGTAAGATTTTGAGGAGGCAAAGGTCATTAATGATGTTACTCAGTATCTTGGAACTAATCAAGATTTATAAAAATTAATCCATTAATACCTTAAATAAAACGTCTTAGCTCATTTTTCCACATTGGTCATGTCGCTGGATTGTTGAAGGATGCTAGCCACCACAAAGCCATGAAAGTTGTTCGAGGATTAGGAAATTTGTTAGGATATTATTATATTTAATATATAAATCGTATATGAGATATGATTATATTTAGTATAGGAAGTAAATATTAGATAAGAAGATTATATATATGTGATAACTTAAATAGAAAGTAAATATTATTATATTTAGGATATAGATCATATATAAGATATTATTATATAGATTATATATAATTACCTTAAATATGATAGTTTGAATAGGAAGTAACTTTTGTATATATATTTGTAACTCTGTCACAAAGGAAATATAGGAAATCATTATATTTCTACATGGTATCAAAGCTAAGGTTTAATACAAACCTTAACCCTATTTTTCTTTCTTTTTCTTGAAAACAATGGATTCATCGAAGACAACCGAACTGTCTGGCGGCTCCGGCGGTTTCGGCGGTGGTTATCCTCCTCGACTAGAGGCCCTTATTATACTAGTTTCAGCGATCTTTCGGGCAATATTATTATCCCCATCGTTCTTCGCAGTTCGAATTATGATGAATGGGCTCGTTCGATTCGTCTGTCTTTTACCTCCAGGAGAAAGATTACTTTTCTTGAAGGTACTGAACCCAAACCTATTGACAACCCTGACAAATTATTTGATTGGCGCTGTCTTTAGGCTTTATTGGTTCAATGGGTGTTGAACACCATTGATCCCTTGATCAAGAAGCAGATTTCGTTTTATGAGGAGGTTTTTCCTCTTTGGAGATGCTTCAAAAAAGGTATAGTGCAAGCCATGCTACTCATAAACCACAATTAAAGGCTGAATTAGCAGCCTGTGTTCAGACACCTTCGATGTCTGTTGAAGAATATTTTGGGAAATTACAACCTTTGTGGGACGAGTTGCATAATTTGACTCTGTTGCCTACCTGTGAGTGTGGTGGTATTACGGAACAATTGATGCATATGAGATTGGAGGAATGCTATCATGATTTCATGTACGATCTGAACGTGAGTTATATAGTTCTATTTGTTCCGCCTTCAATACTCAGGAACCATTGCCTTCTTTGAATACGGTGTATCAAAAGATTAGGGAGGAAGAATCTATGCAGGTGTCAAAGGAGTCTACGCTTGGGAATGAACTTGTGGCTTTATCCTTGAAGTCGACTCCTCGGATGGGTAATTTTGTTGCTACGTTTAAACTTCGTTGCTCTCATTCTCAGAAGCAGGGCCATGATGTTGCTATGTGCTTTCTTAAGGTTGGGTATCCGGATTAGTGGGCGACAAGGAACCGAAGGGGTGCACGATCAGGAGCTGCTGGTAGGGTTGTGGCCACTACTTCAGGAGGTCGCACTGTTGTGGAAAGCAGGCCTGCCCAGGCCGTGGSAGGGTAGGGGGCTGCTCTCCATGCCGTGTTCTTCGAGGGCCGTTCCGGAGCTGACTCGTCTCGACTTCAAGGAGGGTCCGGAGCTGTTGTTCCCTCGATGACTCCGGAACACTGGCATCGCTTGATGAATCTCATTGGTAACCCTGATACTCCTTCTGCCTCTAATCGTTTGATGGGTAAGTCTACTCTTCCTTGGATTTCTGATACGGGAGCTACCGTTCATGCCACTGGTTTTGTTGAGTGTTTGGTTGATCCATTTGATGATGCTGCTTATCCTATTACTTTACCCGATGGGAGCATTATTCATTCTACACGACGGGGCAATGTAGTATTGTCTAACTCTTTGATGTTGCGGAATGTTCTCTATGTTCCTACTCTGAATTGTAACTTGATTTCGATCTCTCAATTACTTGATGAGAATTGTTGTGACATTGTCTTTACTTACAATATGTGTTTTATTCAGGACCGAAATGCGAGGACGGTGATTGGAGCAGGTGAACGGAGGGGTGGACTCTACTATTTCTGTGAGCTTCAGGTGGATTCGACAGCATCTTTGTTAGCTATTCAGACGTCTGATTTGGAGCTTTGGCATAGTAGATTGGAACATCCGTCTGAGCCTGTATTGAAATCTTTACCTTTTATTAATAGTAGCTCTTCTGTTTTGCATAAGTCTTGTGAGACGTGTCACCGTGCTAAACATACTCTAGATGTATTTTTTGACAGTTTTAATAAAGCTTCTCAATGTTTTTAGCTTATTCATTGTGATCTTTAGGGTCCGTATCGTATTCCCTCATCTTGTGGTGCTAAGTATTTTCTTACTTTGGTAGATGACTATTCTCGGGCTGTTTGGGTGGTTTTATTAACTGATAAAACTGAGGTGCATTCAATTTTTCTTAAATTTGTTGCTATGGTGCGGCGTCAGTTTGGGTTGGATATTTGTGGGGTTCGTAGTGATAACATGATAGAATTTTTAAGTTTGAAGTCTTATTTTGCCGGTCRGGGGATTTTGTTTCARACTTCTTGTGTGGGTACACCCCAGCAGAATGGATGGGTGGAGCGAAAGTACCATCATATTCTTAATGTTGCTCGGGCACTGATGTTTCAGGGACACCTACCTGCTGAATTTTGGGGTGAGTGTGTGCTTAGTGCTTGTTATTTAATCAATCGTACTCCTTCAAGGATTTTAGACTTCAAAACACCATATGAGATTCTTTATGGTTCCCCCCCTTCGTATGATCATTTATGGGTTTTTGGTTGTCTTTGTTATGCATTTGATTTAAAGTCTCGTAGGGATAAATTTACTAGTCGGAGTCGAAAGTCCATTTTTGTGGGTTATCCTTTAGATAAGAAAGGTTGGAAGTTGTTTGATTTGGAGACTCGTGATTATTTTGTTTCAAGGGATGTTACTTTTTATGAGACTGAGTTTCCGGGTATTGGTGATTCTCCTGAGTTGGTTTCGGAGTCTAGTGGTGTAAATTGTGCTGGGCATGAATTCTTTGGTTTGGATGAGCCGATTGACACGACGATGGAGGTTGTTGCACCCACTATTGGGTCTCCTGTTACCAGTGATGACGAGACTGCTTCGCCCGAGGTGGATGCTGTAGTAACCGAGGTAGTGAGTTCTCCTGCTGAAGTTGTTGTAACACCTACGGAGGCAGAGTTAGGTAGGCGAAGGAGTGAGCGAGCACTTCCTGCACATTTGCGAGATTATGTTCTTCATATTGTTCAGCATTTGAGTCCACCTCTCCTCGCTACATCACCTTGCTCCTCTTCCTCCTCTTGTACTTCATATTCTTTGACACATTTTTTGAGTTATGATATATTTTCTAGTATGCACAGTGGTTTTCTTGCTGCTATTACTGCAGTGATTGAGTCTAGGTCCTATTATCAGGCAATGCGAGATCCTGGTTAGTGTGACGCTATGAAATCTGAGATTCATGCTTTAAAGGACAACGGGACATGGAGTATGGTAGATCTACCTGCTGGCAAGAAAGCATTGGGTAGTAGGTGGGTATACAAGATCAAATATAAATCTGATGGTAGTGTGGAACGATTGAAGGCAAGACTCATCGTTTTTGGTAACCATCAGACAGAGGGGATTGATTTTTTCGATACCTTTGCTCCGGTGGCAAAGATGTCTACAGTTCGAGCATTTTTTACGGTGGTTGCTATCCGTGGTTAGGAGTTGCACCTAATGGACGTTCACAATGCCTTCTTGCATGGAGATCTGCARGAAGAAGTGTACAGGAAACCTCCTCCAAGTTTTGAGCATGTTGTAGCAGGCAAGGTCTGTTGCTTGCGTAAGTCTTTGTATGGACTGAAACAAGCACCACGTTGTTAGTTTGCTAAACTTGCTTCTTCTTTGTGTTCTTATGGTTTTCGTAACTCATTCTCAGATTACTCTCTCTTCTCCTATGTATGAGGTGATATAAGGTTGCATGTGTTGATTTACGTTGATGATTTGATTATCTAGAGTAATAATTCTGTTGCCTTATCCGCTTTCAAGGATTACTTGAGTGCTTGTTTTCACATGAAGGATCTGGGAGTTCCCAAGTACTTTCTGGGTATTGAAGTGGCTCAGAGTTTTAAGGGGATATATCTGTATCAGCGGAAGTATACCTTAGATATCATTTCAGAATGTGATTTGCTGGGCGGGAGACCTGTTGGTTTTCCCATGGAACAGAATCATAAGTTGGGTGAATCCACCAGTCCTGAACTCGCAGATGGCAGGTAGTACAGGCGGTTGATTGGTCGTCTTCTTTATTTATCATATACGCCACCTAATTTAGCTTATTCCGTACATATGTTGTCTCAATTTTTACAGAAGCCAAGATAGGATCATTGGAATGCAGCCCTCAGAGTGGTGCGGTACTTGAAAAACTCTCCTGGTCAAGGTATTTTGTTGCGTTTTGATTCCGATTTGGCACTTTCTGGCTGGTGTGATTCTGATTGGGCTACTTGTCCCTTGACTCGTCGATCTATTATTGAATGTTTGGTCTTTCTTGGTGGTTCTCCAGTATCATGGAAAACCAAGAAACAGAAGACAGTTTCGCTTTCCTCTGCTGAAGATGAATATCGGGCGTTGACTGCCGTCAGTTGTGAGTTGCAATGGCTCAAGGGGCTATTGTTATGTCTTGGTGTTTGTTCTGCTAGTCCTATTCCGGTGTATTGTGATAGTCAGTCTGCTTTACACGTTGCTCATAATCCGGTGTTTCATGAGCAATCCAAGCATATTGAAGTTGATTGTCATTTTGTTCGGGAAGCAATTCAGAATGAGACTATTGTTGCTTCTCATGTTTCTACTGCATCTCAGCTTGCTGACTTCTTTACCAAGCCTCTTGGGATGCAGCATTTTGACACTTTACTACGCAAGTTGGGCATTAGTAATCTTCATGCTCCAACTTGAGGGAGAGTGTTAGGATATTATTATATTTAGTATATAAATCATATATGAGATATGATTATATTTAGTATAGGAAGTAAATATTAGATAGGAAGATAATATATATGTGATAGCTTAAATAGGACGTAAATATTATTATATTTAGTATATAGATCATATATAAGATATTATTATATAGATTATTTATAATTACCTTATATATGATAGTTTGAATAGGAAGTAACTTTTGTATATATATTTGTAACTCTATCACAAAGGAAATATAGGAAATCATTATATTTCTACAAAATTAAATATGTATGCTAGCTACCACAATGCCATCAATCTGAAATTTTTTTCAAGGAATTCTTGGAAAAGCCACTAACTAGTGCAATTGCTTTGTGATTGCCGGGACCGGGCGTTGCCTTTGAGTTTCTCAAGTATTAGATTTTAAAAAACGCGATTTTAAGAATAAAAAATTAAAAAACACATTCGATTTAAAATTTGATAGAAAAATATTTTGACTATTATTAATGAATATATTGGTAAATTAAATTTTAAATATTATTAATCAATATTAGAATTTTTTAAAAATAAAAATTAAATGCCATTTAATTTGTTTATACGAATTTTGTGTCTGCAAATAATATAAGAGAATTATAGGAATCCACAAATATATTAATCTTATAAACTTGATAAGATAATTATTACAATCTCTGCAATTTTTTCGTGGTAAGAACTTAATCATTGATTCTTGTTTTTTTGGGTAATTTTTTCAGGGTTTTGTAGCTTGATCTCAATCTCGATATTTGAATTCTTGGAAATTTTTTGAGGGCTTTGCCACTTGATCTGGAGGTTTAGACTATTTGAAATTCTCCAAGTGTTTCGCAACTTGATCTCGGAATTTGGAAAGATCTTGGTGCTCTTTCTTCTAATCTTCTCTCAATATGATCATCAATATGAATTTTTAGACATCTTCCCGTTATGCTTTGATCTCTATTTATAGACAAAGTAAATTGATTTGATTGCTCGAAGTCACATTTAGAAGAGACGTGTCACCGAACTTCATCATTGATTTTCATTGATTGAACCTTGTCATCCTTGACAAATGTCATCACTTCATTAGTCCAGATGCCACATATTCTCCAATTATTGGAGTCTTTAAAATTAACTTTTAATTATTCAAATAGATTGTAAAAATTTAATTGAATAAAATTTCTATATAAATTTTTTAGATAATTTTATAAAGAAATAAATAGAAAATATATTTTCTGCATTTTGTTTGTAGGGCACTGTTTTGCTTGAAGACAATCAAAATAATATTTTAATTGTTCTTAATTCTCAATACAAAAAAACGCTTTTATTTTCCAAAATGCAATTTAAAAAAAATACAAAAGAGCATGCATTTTTAGCGTTTTAAAAAATTTGACAACAGAAAACAGTCTAGTCTGAAAAGAATAAGGAGAACAAAGTCTAAGGCTTTTCTTTTGTAAAGTATATTATGATTCAGTCCTAAGATGATCAATACTCAAGTTTTTGTTAGAAGAATAAGATTTTGTCTATGAAAATTTTGAATAATAAACTATGAGCGGGGGGAAGAAGTAAGTGGCCATGGAGAAAGGATATCATTAACTCTTTTTAACATTTTTTAATGTCGTAGTTTGAGTTGATTAGAAATTATCCATCTATTGATTGTTTAAAATTATTTAATTTTGATTCTTTTATTTAGAGATTTGGCTTTAGAAACATAACTGCTAGAACCAATTGATCACTTTCAAAWATACAAATGTTCTTTGAAATCGGAGGGAAGAAATTTTCCATCAATGACAAATTTTAACAATTACTACTTTAATTTTTCTATTGTCATATTTAGTA
>MEJB01000003.1:5894-16113 GCA_001752375.1 Rhazya stricta | reverse complement strand
GGCTTTGTAAACTCAGTTTCCAATTTCAGCACATCCTTCTTTAGAAATTCTTGAACCTAAACTTTCTCCAATTTGTTTCCACCAATTCCAGATTCTCAACATTTTCCTCAAAAGCCCAAGCACTACTAGACCAGCAGGCCAAGGGCAGCCTTTGCAATCTTTTGCGCATCTGCTTGCCAACCTCAACAAATTTGGAGGCAGCTATGTTTCCGATGAAAATAGTTTCTTCTCTATCCAGCTCCCCACACATTCATCATACGAGAGCGGACCTTAGATGATAGCAAACAGCTGCTTGGCCTTGGCTCCAAAGCCACATTATGAATTCGGTAAGTGAATATAATTCGGGCAAGCATTGTTGTCGTCGGGAAAGAGCAACTTTATTGCATCCCAAGCTGGAACATCAAATGCATCCATTAACAATCAAGTAGCTAATGCCTTTTCAAACATTTTCGAAAGGCTTGTCAGCTAAGTCTTGTTCCTCCATTTTAAAAGAAATATCACCCACCTCAGTTACATCTTTTAAAATCTTGAGGCAATTGGCTTCTACTATTATATGACTGAGAAATGGTACACCATGCACGCTTGGTGAAAGAATTCTTAATGGAAGAATCATTATAAACTTTCTTTGCCAAAGTAGTTAGTTTTTACCCATTCCAGCCATACCAACGATTGAGGATAATATTTAAGTTCTTTCGGTCCCCACTTATAAGCCTATCTCGTATTTCGGTTTAATTTTCATCCTCGAAAACCCTTACCAAACCACTTCATCCTTTCTAATCGTGACCTGGAAGTTTGCTGGGTATTAAGGGCCCCATTAGTCAAGATACACTGATCCTGGGATCCTCTTAACCTTCAGCCTCAAATATGCCTTAATTTCTTCACTTAAGATCATCGAGGCATAGCATGTGAAGCCAAAAGGCCTTCTGAGTAGCTAAAGGAATGTTGACAGTCCTTTGTGCCTGGTACGCCATGTTTAACAATCTGTGTCCCAAGATCTCTTCAGTTCCTTGTGCTCATTTTTTCAACTTTAGAGATAAAGCACCATGTTCAAGTTTGATGCTTTAAGCAAATTCCCTAAGCGACACCAATTCCACTTGAACTGTCAGAATTGGGTGCTTTGGAATCTTATATGTGACGTAATTTGTAATTTTTTAATATTTCTCTGAAAAGAATATGAGGACTTCTTACATATCAAAAGTTTTCTAATATATCTAATTCAAAAATAAGAATAAAAATCATTTATTTTCTATATAACTTTAGTTTTATATACAAATAAATGATCAAATCCAAAACGATAATACAATGTTTTAATGAAAAAGGACTAGAAATATAAATAAATTTTAATAAGCCTTCCATCCCAAATTCTAAGTACTCATCCTTGGAAGTTGTTCTCGAACTCACACTCAAATGCTCCCTATTCTGAAAGGAGGAAGAGATGGATGAGCAACTTACTAAGTGAGTGGAACAATCTCCTTTGAACGCGATTAGATGAGATTTCAATTACTATCATCCTTAAGTTTCTGTTCTCTTTAACAATCTTCTTGACAATATTAGTATTTARAATATATCTAATTTTATTAATTAATCGAGACAAGCTTTTGAAGGAAAATAAAATGAAAACAAGGACCAAAGTTTTACATGAGAGAATCATAGAAAAGAAAATATTAATACAATTGTTTCGAAAACATCAAAATAATTCTAAAGCTTAAAATCATATTTCTTCATAAAAATTATTAGAGTRAAATAGTTTATTAATTCATAAGAAGAATACAATGAAACAATATGTAATAGCTCCTGAGTGATCAAATAAAATAAAACAAATAAAAAAAGAAACAAAATTGAAGAGAGAAAGAGAAAAATAAATAAATCAAATGAKAAGCATCATTTGTTTTGCAGCTTGTTATTGATTCAGTGGAAAATAAGTTTGGTAAATAACATTAGCGTCATGAATTTCCTGAGATTGTGCAGTTTCTCCCTGACCAAGTCCGGTAGAGCAACTCCCTGAACACCCAAGAGCCAGAGCCAGAGAGAGTCCGAAAGCCAGTAGCATCCAAATTCCTTAGTTCGACGCCAGACATAATGGTTCATCGGCTAAGCTTCCTGCACTCTTGACCAACTGAAACAGCATAAGAACCAAAAAGAAACAAATTGTAATTCTCCAATATATACGCTGATGTTAAGTCATTACTAATTCTTCATATATATGTGCATGGATTGTAAGATGTCAAGTGTTGCAACTCTCATATTTAGTTTGTGATTGTTGCGTTTAAAACCCTAAATAAATTGTTTGTAAATAGACCGTCCAGATAAGCCTCATATTGCCTGTCTACATAAACTCAAGCACCCTATAGCTTGAGGCTGATTCTATTACATTCTGGTCTTATTCATCCTCATTCATTTATCATTACACCAAATTAATTATGTATCTTCTATCATTACAAGAAAAAAAAAAAAAAAAACATTTAAACCTCTATCGTTACAGGGAAAAAAAAATTAAATTTAACCCAAAAAATTATAGTGCTAATTAATAAAGTTCAAAAAACAGTATAATTTAAAAAAACTAATTTTATTTCGACCAATATAACCTTTATCAAATGAAAAGTTCTAAAATTACCAAGCAGATATTCGAAGAGAGAAGTAAAATCTTGCATACCAGTGGAAATTAAGAAACAAATTGTTATTGTTGTTTTACACAACTTATCATGAAAATRAAAATGAAAAGTTATAAGTATTACCTTACACAACTAACAAATTGATTTTAAAGAAAAAGGGGGGCCAAAAAAAAAACACTAGTGCTTATCTGGGAGAAGAAAACCTTCAACAACATGATGAGTAAATGACAATAAGTGATTTRATATGAAATGGAAAGCCTCAGCTTATAATATTGAGAACATATGACAATTAGTGATAAAAGAGCAGATACCTATTCTCCATCTTCAGAAGATTCTGCCTCATCTGGAGACCRCATATCTGATGTAAGAACTTCAAAGTCTTCCTTTCCCATAACAATTTGTTCTTCTTGGATCGTCATGGCTGATCTTTCAAGCGTGGAGAAGCATGTTTGAAGTTGGATCGTCCTCAGACTTGGAATAGATCCAAATGCAGGGGGGATTTCCCCCAGTTTTGGACAATTCTCTAGTACTAGTCGCTCAAGGCACGGGAAGGACTCATCAGATGCATTCCACTGTTCAATGTCTAATCTTTCCAATTTCAAGAATTTGAGCGTTAAGAATTCGTCGTCTTCCACATTCCATACTTTCCCACAAAAAGCATTCCTTAATTTGAGAACCTCAAGTTTGGGGAGCTTCGCAATTATTGATATTTCACTCCACGGTAGATAGAAACTTTGCAGTGTCAATTTCCTCAAACTCGATGGCAAGGACAATGGGATGCTACTCAGCTGGGCTGCTACATACCTTATGGATAATGATTCCAATTGATTTAGGATATCCAATCTTAGCAATACACCAGGACGAGCCCTTGAGTCAAGTGAGCATTTGAGCTTCCGAACTCTTGGTATCTTCGTCAAGAAAATTTCTGTTAATTCTCCATAACCAAGTTCAGGATTGGAAAAAGACTGTATATTCTCCAATGAAGGTATAAAATCATACAAATCGGGAAGATAACAATGTCCAACATCAATATGCCTCAATTTTTCCATTCTCCATATGGAAATTGGCAATTTTAATTCAGGAATGAACACCCACCATCTATGAACAACAAATGTTTCTAGGTTCTGAAGCCTCCATATTGTTGATGGAATAGATTTGTCAACGAACTGAATTGCTAAGTACCTCAAGAGAAACAATGATGTAATTTCTTCTAGAATACCTCTAGGTGAATCGACAGCCTCCAAATCCAGCACTTGAAGAAACTTGGAATTGATAAAGAAGTAGAACTCAAAAGGAAGTTTGCTAATATAAGGACTAGAAAAGGAAAATATTAGAGAATGAAGGGCAGAGAAATTCCATCTAACAAAAGAACTACAATGTTCATTCTGAATGCACACTCGATAGTGTTTATTCATAGCATCCACAAAAAATTGAGAAACATCATCCCCTTGTATCAACTTGAAAAAGTTTTCTTCTTCACCCTTTGCCAAGCAAAATTTCCATAAAAGATCGTGAATACGACAGGCCTTAATCCCACCACAAGAACTTTTGTCTGTAACAGTAACCAGACTTCTACTAACAAGATCCATCAAATGCTCTTTAGCGAGAATCTCTAATTCTTTCCTCTCTTGCTTTCGTATGAATCCTTCAGCCACCCAGAGTCGGGTCAACTTCTTCACCTTAATCACTTTGTCTTCTTGAAATGATCCAAAATATAGAAAGCAAGGTTTCAAATGTTCTGGTAAATGCTTATAACTCAGTTCCATAATATCATCGCACCCTTCTTTTGAAATTCTTGAACCTAAATTTTCTCCAATTTGTTTCCACCAATTCAGGTTCTCAAAATTTTCCTTCAAAAGCCCTGCAACTAAGACAACAGCCAATGGCAGCCCTTTGCAATCTTTTGCCATCTGCTTGCCAACCTCAACAAGATTTCGAGGGCAGCTATCTTTCTTATGAAATAGTTTCTTCTCCAACAGCTCCCAACTTTCTTCATGAGAGAGTGAACTTAGATGATAGCTATTTGGCTCGGCTTCCGAAACCACATTATAAATCCGAGTAGTGCATATGATTCGGCTAGCATTGTTGTGGTCTGGGAATGACAACTTTATTGCATTCCAAGCTTCGGCATCCCAAATATCATCCAAAACAATCAAGTATTTTTCCCCTTTCAAACATTTTTGAAGCTTGTATGCTAAGTCTTCCTCCTCCATTTCAGAAAAACTATCAACAATCTCAGTCACATCTTTTAAAATGTCAAGCAATAACATTTTAATGTTATATGATTGAGAAATGGTACACCATGCACATTTGGTGAAATTTTTCTTAATTGATGGATCACTATAAACTTTCTTAGCCAAAGTAGTTTTTCCTATTCCACCCATACCAATGATTGAGATAATATTAAGCTCGCTTGGCCCACTTATAAGCTGATCTTTTATGTCCTTTATCTCTTTCTTGAAACCTACAAACACTTCATCCATTACTTTAACATTAGCCTGTAGAAGAACGTTGGGACTGGAATTGGCTTGGGTATTAAGGGCATCAATGTCATGCATATTCTGATCCTGGATCCTTTTAAMCTCAGCTTCAATATGGTTAATTTCTTCTATAAGATCATCGAGGAAAAGCATATCAAGCCAAAAGCTTTCCCGGTAGCTAAAGGAATTGACAGTTCTTTGTGCCTGGTATGCTACATTAACAATTTGTGTCCAGAGACCACTCAGTTCCWTGTGCTCATTTTTCAAGTTTGACYCTTTAAGCAAATTACTAAGCGACACCAATTCCTCTTGAACTGTCAGAATTGGGTGCTTCGGAAAATGAATAGAGATCTCTTTCAAAATTTCTATGATTGAACCAAACAATCCCAAGATGTTGGTCCTAGGGCAATTAAATGAGTATGAATCAAAAAATAAGTGGGCATAGACTTTTCTGACCTCTGCTTTGATCTGGTTGATCTTTCTCAAGAAATCTTGAAGAAGGAAGTTCCTTTCCACAGCAAATCCTTGTTTGATTTCACCAGAATTGAGAGAAGCAAAGAGAGATACAGCATCGTTTACAGCAGCATTAGCAGCTTGCGTTAAAATTAACCTCACATCATTTGMATGCTCCTCAGCCTCTGGCGGATCCATGAGAAATGCTATCAAGAATATCATCCCATTGCGAAGCATATGAATACAGTCCTTGCGCAGTTCCATCTTCAAATTCCCAAGCAGAAATTCATGAACAATTTTCGAAACAAGGTGAAAGTCCTTCAAACTTTCATCTTCTGGTAGCTTTGAGGCCTTGAGGACCCCAAGACAGATACTTGTGACCTCTGGAAGGGCAGTATTAAGTTTCTGCTGCAAATCTGAAAGAACAACGTTGGTTTTAGTATTTTCTTCCTTTTCATCTCGCACCCAGATCAGAAGGCATAAACCAGCAGCATTACAAACCCAAGCTTGAATATGAATCTTGAAGTTTTCCATTTCTTCTTTACTGTTGCACCGTCTCATAGCGAATTGGAAAACCTCTTTGAATAATTCCAGCTCTTCTTTGAGAGATTCAATATTCAGCTTCTCTTCAGGGAACATATCACCTTTTGAGGGAGAATATTTCCCAGGAGATCAGTAATATACCCCATGAGATTCCAGCAGCTCAATAGCTGGAAAAATTGCCTCCGGAATAAAATTCAGAGAAATTGTAACAATCTTCCCATGATTGTCAAACTTGCAGCCTCTGAAGTTTTTCCAGCAAACTCAGAAGAAAGAATGTCCAATCGTCCTTTTCCATGTAGAAGCCAGTTAAAGAAGGCTAAAACCAGCAGCATTGCAAACCCAAGCTTTGAATATGATGAATCTTTCAAGTTTCCATTCCTCTTTCCTGTTTGCGGGTTTCATAGCAAATTCAAGAACCTCTTGGAATAATTGCAGCTCCTCTTTTAGGGATTCAGTATTCACCTTTTCTTCAGGGAATATATGATCACCTTTTGAGTGGAGACTATTGCCCAGGAGATCAGTTATATACCCCATGAGATCCAGCAGCTCATAGCTGGGATAATCGCACTGGAACAAAAATTGTGAGAAATTATAACAATCTTCCTTGATTGTCAGCTTGTAGCTCTGAAGTTTTTCCAGCAACGCAGCAGAAAGAGTGTCCCAATCTTGGAATTCTCCGCTCTCCAGTGCAAGAACTCCAGTTTCTAAGAGCCCGTTCTTTTCCAGTGTAGCAAGAAGAGGAGATATTTCAGCAAATCCAAATGATGAATCATCGAACATCGACCAGCAGGACAAATAGAGTAGCAGAAATTGTAGATCCTCTATGAGGATCCGAATCCGATCCTTCATATCAGAAGTCAAGCGTGAATCTTCTTTTAGCCTTTCAAGATCTCTCAGGACAGAATTGACAGAGCCCATGATCGTCATTTTCCTCTCCTTTCACTCTCTGAGATCTCTTTGCAAGTTAAACACAGACCAGCAATGAAGTGATTATTGAGTTAATATGGCGGAAATTTCACACCAAAGACTACATTATTCATATCAATTATGATAGATTAATCTTCAAAAGAAAAAAGAAAAAAAGACTATGATAGCTTACCTGCCAAACCAAATACAATTAAACAATTCTASAGTTACAAGAAATAGCTTACCTACCAAAAGCATGGCTTAAAAAATCCCAAAGCATATTAATTTGTCTAAATTTGAGAAAATATTAATTAATAAATCACAAGCGGAGAACGTGAGCAGGTGTTAATACCTTATTATTAATTATTAAATTTTCAAATTATAGAATTACTGAATAMATTTAATATTGATAGTGACCTATTATTTAAAAATAAAAGTATGGCCTCCAAACTTGACTCATGAACAATTTATGAATAAGTAATATTCAATTCTTAATAATGAAATAATTGAGTTAATTAACAATWAATTAAGACTCTTAWATRAAAGTTTTACCGATTAGGACACACATGAATAAGATAATAAATAACAACTATGGTTTCCACCCATGTTTTGGCTTCTGTTATTTTGGATTTGTTTTCTGTTTCTTTTTYTAAAAAAATGGTATCTTTATCAAAAGTTTATTCTTGAACCWARACTTTYTCCAATTTGTTTCCACCCATTCAAAKTCTCAATTTTTTCCTTCARAAGCCCTGCAACTAAGACAACAGCCTCAGCTGTGGGACACTTTTTTACWATGAATTTATTCCATGCCTAACTCTCATGGCAGGCAATTCTGAAGGCACGAGTGGGTAGGAATGCAGATGGAATTGATCTTAATCTCTACCATCAGTCTCTGTATTTCAAGATGAGCAGATCAGTGGAAGAACACTTTAGAGCATTAATGTGACCTGTGAATGAAAAGAAAATCAAATTCCACCGCCATAAATCTCTAGATAGCTTGTAGAACGGTAGTTACATATTATGGAAAGGGGAAGTGTTGAAAAAAATCTAACTTGTAAATTGGCAAATTGGCATATTATCAAGGTTATATTGTGTGTTCTAAGCAGTCTCTACAGTTGCTTAGCAGGTCCAGGTCTTGCCTATGTTTCCCACTTGATACGTGCAAGCCCAAAAGAGTAGAGATCAAGGCCTAATTTGAGAATTTTGTGCGTCATGGCTGCAAGTATCGGTGCATGTCACTATTACCACTGTTGTTTGTCTATTTATATTTTAGGGGAAGGGGGATTCAAGAAATTCAGCTCAGACATTTTGAACTATGAGTTAGATGTTTAGCAATCGAGCTATTAGGTCAGTGGCATCAGCGCAGTTCATATGAAGCCATTTTTTCTGTTTTAGCACGCCATATGTTTGTTTGAACTTGACTTTTGTTATGGCAGTCCATTCACATTCCAGTGGACTTGTTCTCGGTCAAAGGGGACTGAACCAAATGCTAGTTTACTTGAGGATTACTAGCTTGCCATCAGGAGCGCCAGGATACCATGACCAGAAAGACTTGCTTTCCTTTTCTACCTGTTGAGCTACTCTTGGTGTCCTATCATATCTAATGTTGTTTAGCTGACCATCTTCTTTCAGTAACACCCAGGTACAAAGTGAACTAGTCACTGCATCAGCAAATGTTGATACCAGAAATGGAGCAACAAGACAATGTGCCACCTTCTTCAGCCTCGGTAGAATTACTTACCTGTCCTGTCCAAAAGAAAAATATAGTAATTCAATCTTGATCTGTGGCTGACTTTACCCCAAAATTCATCTGATAAGAAAACTTATAAGGACTTGGTAGAGACCTCCTATAATATTGTTATTCAGAACCAAGTTGCAGGTTTTGCAACCCCTGAAAATATCTACTCCATGGCAGGCACTCCACCTCTTCCTYGTAGATAAGGGACTACGAACACTATCAAGTTCAAACTCAACCTGGGTACAGGTATCTTCACTTCTTTCTTTATAATTTAGAATCTGTTTCTAAATAAATATATCATTGTATGGTCCATTACTGCTATATTTGGTCCCTCCTGAGAACTGCTCACTAACAGACACATGCATGTGGTCATGTTGTAAATTGTCATGAAACTTTGGTAGCTCCAATTTGGGTATATTATTCATCAAKGACTGCCATACCCCTCCGTACAATTCTCTTATAATTATGTTCAAGGGTTGATATATTAGATGGTAGAGTTTAGTGATCCGAATTTTATTATGTCCAAGCCAAGAAGTGATATATCTAAACAAAGAAATTAAAATTTGAAAAAAATAGAGATTTATTGTGGTGTTCTTAGTATCCTATCAAATAATTTTGAAATTAAAACATGTTTTAAGTTTTTCACATAAATTTGTGTTCTTGATATCATTTATTCCTATTGTTTTCACTTATTTTCTAACTCTTAGATAATCAACTTCTTGTTTAACTAAAAGAAAATCAATCTTACTTGTTCTTCCATCTTTATTATATAAGCATACACCAAAAATGTATTATCTTATACTTTAGAACACTAATTTTTAATATTATTAATTAATTATTGAAGAAGGTGAACACTAATTTTTATTTTTCGTTGTTTAATTAATTACTAACAGGTCTAATCTGTAGTATTCTTTAATATACTGCGCATAACTAAAGTACAATACAATTACTAACGTACTAACCAAATCATTCAAAGAGGTGATGCATTATCCAGAAAAATACAAATAATATAAAATTTAAAGTAAAAGCGGTTGGCTTTATACCGAAAACCTGAAAATACAATAAATAACACTAAAAATATATGGATCTTTATGTGTGTGGTGTGTGTATGATATATAACTTGGGATGTAGGTTACCGGTCAACCCTAATTAAAACGGTAACCGGCATCTAACTATAAATATCATTCAAACTAACGAATAGCGACTTTTCCGGCACTCAAGGTATCGATAAAGTTGGGTACTTATAATCATTTATCTTTGAACTTGGTGGCACTAGAATGACTGAATTGTTTAGAACAATGCTGATCGATGTTTCCTGATGAGCTAACTACCGTGAGTTCATAAGCACTGACTTGAGTAGTACTCTTTCCTTTCTATCCAATATATTTTTTATGTATATTAGCCTGGTACTCAAACTAGCAAATTAGCAAATAATCGATTTTGTATATCTTTGTAAACGGGGCTTCTACTGAAGTATTACTCCCACA
>MEJB01000029.1:4507000-4538990 GCA_001752375.1 Rhazya stricta | reverse complement strand
TAACGAAGTGTAACCAGTAAAAGAACAGAACCTCATTAACTAATAGGGTGGAAGTTACCTTTCATTCAGTGGTTATATAAAAACAGTCTTAGCTATATGTGTTACTCCCCACTGGTACAACTTCGTTTCTTTTACTAACGTGTACTTCATTTAGATTATATTAGTTGTTTATATTTATCATTTCGGTACAAGTTAAGTTTAATTTATAAGTTTAATTCAATGGATTACTTTCATTACAGAACAATTAATAAACTTCAAAAGATACTCCTTATCTGTTTTAAGTCGTACATCATACCACATGACCATCTTTTTGTATATATTATATCTTTTTACTTATAACTGAAGTTAAACTAATCTTTTTTTTACTACGATTACATTAAAAAATTGTTTAAAAATATAAATTAATGTCGAAAATATTTTTAACTTTAGACTGTGAACTTCATACTTTTTAGTTACACTTAATTAATCATGTATTACTAATAAATAGTAACTTAATATTTTTGGAAAAAGAAATACTGAAGAATACTATTGAAGATTACTTTTGTAATGAACTAAGTTAAAGATTAAAACATAGAGAATCCTCTATAATAATCCATTCGCAATTCTATTACGAGACAAGACTATCTAAATATTTCTGTAGTGTCAATCTAGGGTCTTACATATAACCTTTATCAAGACAATTACAATTTTTTCTTATATTTATCATTTCGAAAGGAAAAAGAATACCTATAACTCTCTTTGCGCTAAGATGAACTTAAGCTCAACATCTAATTTAAAAATTTTTTCTAAGAAAATTTTACCAAAATGGTAAATTCGGACAAGAAAAAAAAAAAAAAAAAAACGATATTAAGTAAACGTCTGATAGCTACTTTATCACCTAAATATACTATTTACTTTTGAAAAGAAACTTACGGATAAGTTCTTAAGTACCTGTAGTACGCTACAGTCTGATCGAAAATATTTACTCTACGGTAATAAAAAAAGAGAATTTACTTTTTAAGAATTATATTTATATTTTACTTACAGCTACGACTGTTAATACTTTTTTATTTAACAGGGATGGTAAAGCAAACAGCTATAATACGTGGTTGACTTCATCGAAAGGCGTGTTCGCCGCGTAGACACTATCAACAACAAACCAACGGTTAATAGAAGTAAATCGAATAAAAATAGTTAAAGAACTATTTATGGTATTGTTTCTGGTTTCTGTTATTGAATCAATCGTCTTTGAGTTTTTCAACTGCTAACAAAACAAATTTTACAGATCATAAGCTAGTAATGGTGCAGCTCCGTAATTTAGTAGGTAATTTGTAATTAATGCTTTTTCAAGTATCTGTACTTGGTAAGGTTATCTATTTTCTGAGGTTAAATAAATTTAAAACGTTCGGAAACACTTAACAAATCAGAAAGTTTGTAACTCACGAGCTAAGTAACTGGTCTCAGGAACGTATAACTCGAAGGAAAGTCGGTTAAGCAGTGTCTAGTATAGAAATCTCGCATACAAGTAGTTCCTACCATCAAGCTTTATCAATAGCGTCCTGAGTTAGTTCGTGTTAGTTCGTTATAGTTCATTCGACGTCGTTTCGAGAAAGTTAAAAGAGTGTCTCCTTTCTTGTACATAAAGTAACCTTTTGAAAAATCTATTTTTTAATCTCATGTTAATCCGCAAGTGTTAGATCTTAAACTTATCTAAAGATCAATTGAGATTTAGACCGGACTTTTTAGATAAGGATATTGTCTGTATTCTATCTGATCCTGAAAGGTAATAGGCTATGGCCTTATTAGACGTTGAAAATGATAAAAGATGAGAAGTTTATGTAATTGATATATATATACATATACATACATATACATACATACATATATATATATATATATGTAAAGAAAAGAGATTGTTTTAGGAGTAGGAAACTAAGTTTTATTACAACTACAACATGTAAGATATGTTTATATTAAGATTTGGATTATCTGAAATTAAATAGAGTTAAAGAAAAAGGAAAACGAAGTTCCAGCACAACAAGGATAAAAGAAGAAGAATGGGCCCAACAAATTGAAGGAAATTGAAGAAAAAGAGGGCAAGCCCAACAAACTAAAGAGGAAAAAAGAGCTCATTATTTGAAGAATGAAGAGGGCTCAAATATTTTAAATATGGTCCCAGTAAAATAACTCAAGTTATTGGACATGCAATATTGACCCAATTGGCGTAGATTGATTTGGAACTTGTCCACTCAAATCCATCTTTGAGTTGTATCCGTGACCAAATTMTAGGGCTCAATTTTTAAATATGAAAATTGTATTAAATTAAATTTTCATAATCTATTTAAATAATCAAGAGTTAAATTTAAATGCTTCAATTAAAATTRGGAGAGTATATGATATCTCAACCAACRAAATGATGACACATGTCAAGGATAACAATGTTCAACCAATGCAATCATAGATGCCGCTTAGCGAATTAAGTAAACGCCACATCGCTYCTAGATATGACTTTGACCAATCAAATTAATTTACTTTACCTATAAATAGAGGCTTTCACTTTTCTACATAATAAAATTATAATTATTAATTTATATTAATTGCTCTTTTTATTTTTTATTATTAATTCTTTTGATATGTAATTGTCATAATTAGCTTATTGAAATTAAATATTTATTTAATTTGAAATTCAGAATTTAATTTTAATTTAATTAAAAATAATAATTCTCCATTATTTTGAAATAATGTCGAATTATTATTTATCTTTTTAAAATCGATAACTTCTATCCCATTTTAGAATGTTGGCATGAAACAATCAAAATGTTGGATACTAATGTTATTGTGAAATTTTAGAAATGTTGGGACTGATATAAATATGACGACTCGTACATGTGTTAGCAAAACATTCGTATAGCAACATATACAAATGTTGGCATAAAACATACTACGACAACTCATATATGTGTTCAYGAAAATTTGTATAGTGGCATATACAAATGTTGGTGTAAAACATTCTAAGACGACTTTTATACCTGTGTTTGCAAAATATTCATATAGCGACATATATAAATGTTGGCATAAAACGTATTAAACGATTGATATAAAAATATCGGGATAATATCAATAATACAAAATTGATAAAAGTTGCGGGAACAACTTTTTTGGTTGTTTGTAAATATCAGCATACTATCTATTATACATATGTTGCCCTCAAGTACGAAGAGAAAAATGTTAYTGTAAGTACTCAATTAAATGTATATATCTCCTACGTTTATTGTTATATAATTATTTGCAAGAATTTTGAATTTTACTTAAGATTTTGAATTACAGATTCTTTTTTTTTTTTTTTCATTTTGATGCAAAGATAACATTATATTCACCAAAGGGAAAGGTCTGCTATAGCAATAGAGGGTTTCCTCACCAAAACTTTCTACTAATGCTAGCATTGTTTGATATAATTGAAGTATGAAAACTAAAGTCTGAGACCCGATATTTGAAGACTCAAGACTGCAGTCTAAAGAGGAAACATAATTGTCACATTAATTGTGCTCAGTATTTTTGTGGAATATCATAAAATTACTATGCCTCCTTTATCACCTTTGTAGAGGAACCATAACTACGATGGGGGAGAGTTTTATGATATTACTTAGTMGTAAACATGAGAACATGATAGAAGCAGATGAGGCCTTTGGAGGCAACAAATGCTAATATACATGAATTTCATGACGATGGGGAATTCAATTCTAAAGAGAACTCGAGGTAGAGTCCTCCGGAGGTGGATGAGACTGACATAGGACGAATAGTCGAGGAATTTCAGATCAAAAATAAATTTTGATGTCATAATATTTTGAGTGCATCTTAAATCCTTTTATAAATTTTGAGTAACAAAATTTTGATTAAAGGATTATCACTTGATACGTCCACACCAAGTTCAATAACTTTTTATTTACAAAATTAACCATATTCTCTTTTATAGTGCTTCATTCAAGAATGTTTGACTTGCTGGAGTTCYGCTAGGGTGCCTTAAGGCAGGCCTCAAGTAGAAAATGTCTGTATCAGGCACAAATGACCCAGTATCTCACTCCAACAATCGCATTAGATTTATTTGCAATTGAAATTGTACAAAGACAAGATAAAATTTGCGTCTGTTGAAGTTGTCCAGATGCAGCATGTGTTGCACTTGGGTGATTATGCTCCGAAAGGGTGAACACTTGAAGCCATGCTTGAACCATGCCACAGAGGAGAAGTAGAAGGCAGTACGTTCCTCGCCATGGTTGTCACTACTATGAAGCCAAAGGCTGCCCTGGCTAAGAAGAAAGAGGCTCCACAAGCCACCAAATCCATGGAGAAACAAGCCCAAACCGACTTAGAAACACAAAAAAAAAAAAAAAAAAAAGAAGCATCAAACCTAATTCAAGCTTTAGCAAAAAGGCTCAAGGGTCATTCCTACATCAAGTTGACTTAGCTGCCCAACTAGCAAACAACCAAGTTGTCTCTCTAGCAGTGTCGATGATGAAATTTATACATCGATGTGTGCTGATGATGAAATTTATGCCTTCCTTACTCATTGTCACACTTAAGCATGTGCCGATCATTCTGGTACTGAGAGAATGGTTAGAAAAGTACTAGACTTTAGATTTTATTGGAATACCTTGTTTAAAGATGCCTACCATTTTTGCAAAAGTTGTGAAAGATGTCAAATGGTTGGTAATTTGTTTGTCARGAATGAGATGCCCCAAATCCCATCCTTATTTGCAATATCTTTTATGTATGGCGTATGGATTTTATGGGACATTTTCCTAACTCTCTTGCTAACTTTGTGTGTTATTTCTATATTAGTGTAGCTTCTTTTGTTATTAGTCTAGTTCTCTAGTCTAAAAACATGGAAAGAGACAAAAATATTTTTCTTTTCTTTTCTTTTATTTCAGTTGCTTTTTGCTTTTCTTTACAAGTTTATGTGTTTTAGGATCTCAAAAGTTCCAATGCTTTGTATATCATTTGTTGGGTTGAGATTCTCTTTCATTACATGTATAAGTAGTTAATTYGAGCATATGTGAGTGTTATTCCTCTTAAGCACCTTCAATAATGAACATGTATGGATCAACCTAAAAAGCAACTTAAAAGTGAGACTTGAACCTAAAAGGGCTACTTATTCTATATGTGACATTTACATTCTTTGTTGAGTGGTTATTGCACAATAGGTGGTTATTCTAGAACTTGCATTATATTCGCGTCGAGACTACATTAGTAAGATTTGTACATGATGCACTATTTTTCTAGCAAGAGTATTAATGTCAAAAATTGTATGCTGAGTGAATTTGTCTCAATCTCACAAAGATTTTCAACCGAGTACCAAAATTACCAAAATTTCATAATTTAAACCTATCGATTATGAGTGATATCAATTAACAACTACAAATGCATAAGAAGCACTAGAAATTCTAATGATAAGGTTAAGTACTAAAGTTTGAAAGAAGTTTATGGAATATAAAAGAGTTGGTTAGTGACAACCCTAGATAATATCCCAATTTGACCCCTATTTTTGCCCAATTTTAACTAATTCTTTATGAATTCATACTATTAACCTTAGTTTGTTATCTCAATTCTGATATGCCTTTTGTTTTATATTTCAAAATGCAAAAAGTAGCTATTTAAAACTAAAAATCTTGATCTCCAAGGAAGTTTTACAGGATAACAAAAATGCTACATCATTCAAATTTCAAGGTATGGGTCTGAGGTGCATTTTCCAATAAAGCTCTACAAATCCCTTGCATTTAGTGAGGAATCTAAGTGAAAATGACATAAAGAAGGTGGTCTGCGTTTACTTTTGAACTTTAACTAAAATGATTAGACAAGGGAAAAGTATTGAGGACCATATTACCTAAAATAGACATTACAAAAGGAATGTCTGCAAAGTCAGCATAGATCTGTCAAAGAAGAATGCTATAGCAATCGCCAGCTCAACTGCATTTTAGGCTCTATATAAGGAACAGAACTTGAAGAAGAAGAAAGTGAGTTTTTAGTTGTTAGACTTTAGTTCTTAGATTATATAGTTAAGGTTCTCCTTGACGGAATGAACCATCTTAGTTTGTTTACATTTGAGTTGCAATTAGAATTAAGAAAAGGGATGAAAGTCACCTCTCTTATAGTGTAATCCATCTTTATTTTTATTGAAAAGCTTTCCTATAGTTTAAATGCAATTAATTTTATGTTTTAGTAAATTAGTAAGAGATCTTTGTGAGTTTTGAATATTTTCTTCTAGAAAAGCTATATTTTCATCAGCCCATTCGAGGGTGAAAAGCTTGAAAAAGCTAAAAGCCCATGATTAAGGTTGTTCGAGTTATATCAACTGTATGCTTTGAAAGAATAAGGTATTGGACTAAGGTTAAGAGGTTATACGCCCAACCTACCCCATTTTGGAACTTAATATTAACAAAGAAAGTAACTAAGTATCATGGTCGTAAGCATATGGTTCATGTACTATGGAATAACAATCTTAAACCTTCAATGACTTGTTGCTAYAGCATAGTATCTGACCGAGATAAGGACACTTATTTCACCAATGAACGACCTTACAACATTACTAAATGGTTGGAAAGATTACCATAGAAATGTGGTCTGGTCTTCTTGCATTTTCCACATTTGCACTGCATTGGACTTCATATAAGACATTACATGGAGTTGAACGTTTGTTTTATAGCATTTTTGAACTGACACTAGCTTCTAACTGTTTCCAATGACTTTTTACATCTTAATTTTATTTACATTTATTTCACTCATTTTACATTTATTTACTCGCTTTCAGTCATTTAAATTCCAAACATCCCCCATTAGTTGTCCCCCTCTATTGCTACAACATTTTTATACTTTTATTAATTTACACAAGTTTTCATTTCATTTAACTATCTTAGTGGGATCGAAATCCAATTCACTCTTACTATTTTGGATACTAGCAGGTGTGCTAGTTCAATTGCAAAATATTAGACCCCAACAATTAGGGTATTGATCTAATTTATTCTAATAAAATGCTAAGTTCATCACACTTATTGCTATAATTCGCATATCCTATCTAATTGCTAATAGTAGAATTTTCTAAATTAGGTTTTACCCAATCCCTTCACATAAACCGCCTAATTTCAATTAACTGAATTCATATCCCTATGTGAATTAGGTTAATCAAAACTGCATTAATGGTTTATGAAATCCCCTGATTTCACAAACCAAAGTCACATACTTTTGGAAATAGACCAATAGGAATCGATTCTATCCCCATCGTTACCTAGTTCCTAATCAATTAGTTCACCTCCCGGTTCCTTACAATTGATTACTAGATCAATTCATAGGTAGCTAATCTATAAACGCATTAAGAATTCCACAACGACAATTAACAACTAATATAGTATGAGAATGAACAATAAAAACACAAAAATCCTCAAGTTATTATAAAGAAACCATATTAAAAAAATAAATCCTGAGCAACAATAGAATTTAGCCTAAGAAAATCATTAAATCAACTATGGAAAACATAACAGGATGATTACAATTAAGAGATGGAAAAGAAAGAACCCAATTTGATGACTTCTCCAAGATATTCCCCAAATGAATTCTCCAAGTTTCTCTATCTCAAAAGTAGGTTAAAGTTGTTAAAATGTAATAAAAGACTTGTTCTTAGGGTTTCAACATGTTCTATTTATAGAAAAAGCMAGAAAACCCTAGCAACTAATGAAATCATGGCGGATTGTTTCTCGCCAAGCAAAAGCCACGCCGGTTTGGGTAAAATACCGACACCAGATCCTTTTTCCTTCTCAAAAGCTCTAAAATCCATCAATTGAACCGTTTGCTTTCAATACAACGAATCGGAGACGATTTTTGGGCCGGATTGCTCAACGAAGCTCAACCTACGCTGATTTTTTATCCATACTGGCATCAGATTTGATCTAGCCAAAATGCTAAAATAGAAACTCCAAACTGGGGTGGGTTTTTCTTTTGTTCCATATTTAGCCAAATTTTAAGGTTTTTCAACTTTTTGAAAATTACACTTTGACCCAAACTTCTCTACATTCGTTGTTTTCTCTCTTTTAGCACTTCTTCCTCCTAGTTTTGCCCATTTTCTTGTGTTTGAGATGAAAATCTTGCAACAAACATTTCAAACCGCCTAATACAAGGTTAATCAAATAACATAAAACAAGAACCGGCTTGAGTAAGGATAAAAATACAGTAAAAACATGACTTTATCAGCACACCAAAGTGATTAAGGAATTTAGAAATGCCCCTTTTTGGCCTTCAACCAACCAAGCCTTTTAATTTTTTCCTAGTAAACCCCTTTGAGCCTTTATTTGACTAAACAAAAAATATTTAAACCTTGGCCATTTACTTTGATTATGGACAATTTTTKAACCCAAATGTCAAAGGAATGCATGATTAGTTGATTCACGATTGAGATACTTGATGGAATACATGAATTTTTGAGGACGATGATTTGAAATATCTGATGAAGAAATGATGTGCTCAATTGAAGCAAAAGGAAGCAAAAAAGAGAACGAGCAAAGAAAAAGAAAATAACAAAAGACGAAAAAGAGAGATCGAATTGAAGAAAAAAAATCAACGATTGCAAGTAGTAGCAATGCTATGATTCGTTGAAAAATGTTGACCTACTTTGTGATATGCGAAATTATTTCAGAAAAGAAGATCCACAAGATTGAAAGTCACTTGATTGGTTGTGCATTTGTTGTGAAGTTTTTAAACCCTTTCGTAGCCTTCTTTTGTCCTCCATTGCCCTAGCCCTATTACAACCAAATAAAGACCTTTTGATTGGTGTGTGGATTTGACATTGTAGTTGTGGCAATGTGATATAAGTGCAAGCTTATGGTAATGCCATCTTTTGTATAAACTTGAGTGATTATAAATCATATATATGTTTGAATGATTAATAGTGTCTAGCCTTGTGAGTTTAGTTGAGAAGTGTGTTTTTTGACTTCGAGTCGATTCTTAAGGGGGTTGACATTTGCTTTGATTGATGTGCTATACATTGCACATGATTTCTGCTGGATTTTGATCACTTATGATTTTGTATTGGTTGAGGAAGTTTTGACATTAGTAGGATTGTCTATTGTGTTTGTTTTGTGTCTTTTGTCTTGTTTTGTGTTTTTGAGGAATGTTTGAGGACAAGCATCCTTCAGGTATGGGAAGTTGATATCCATTTTAGTGTGGTATTTATGAGATATTTGATTGATTATGATATGTTCATTGCACTAGTTACGTGTTTTATTGGACTTTTATAATTTTAGGACTCTTAGGAGGAAGTTGGAGAAAAGAATTCAACTTTGGTGCATTTTGATGTCTAAAACTAGAAATGCACGTAAATACCGCGTGGGCCTATACATTGACAAATTTTAGGTGATGCGATCCACYTTCAATATACCTTTTGAAGATCTCCTATTGTTTAGGAAGTATTACRCGATATATATTCCATATAATTTACGAGTCGGATTTTATAAATATTTATTTTTTTAATAGATTAGGATTACTTTATTATTATTAGGAAGTTGAAATAATTTAGGACTCGTGTATTTCCTATTTTATTTATATGGGATAGACCCACGATCATTCATCATTTTTCAGCATTTTAGGTTTGTTTTATAGACAATTGTTTTTTCCTCCATGACTATGTGCTAAGTTCTTTTGTTCTAGTTGAAGTACTAAGGATGCCATGATTCAAGAATTATTGGGAGATCTAATTGTTTATTCGTCTTGATTATCTGTAAGTATTTATTTACTCTCTATTTTTTGATAAATTCAGGTATTTAGTTTAGTCAGTAATTTGAGCTCATTACTTGATTACACTCTTTTCTTTGCAGTTAGTTAAACTTTCAAATCTTTAATTATTTGTTAGGTTTAAATAAGTGGAAACTTGAAGATGTTATGACTACCTATCGTATAATTCTTGTTATGAGAGTAGATAATCTAACCCAAAACAAATCAGTCATTTGCATTTGTTGGTTATGGACTAGGTCTCTCGAGAATTTAATGCTATAGGAAACACCAAAATGCTAGAGTTTTCTGAGGGTTGTCATTGGGATTAAAGAGTGATTAATTTGAGGTTTCCTGAATCACCAAAAAGATAAGGAGAGATTGGTTGTTAGTGGGGTCCCCAAACAACTTTAACCAGTCGATTTACGATAATTGAGTTATCTTTGCATCTATGATCGATTGAATATAATGCAGGTGATCTTTCTGATATATTATTTCCAGCACTTTAATTTCTATTTCTTGATATTCTTGTGATTCACTTTATAATAATTGTTAGATAGTAATCTCTTCTGGAAAAAACCCCTATTTTTTGTACTTCATTTGAAAGAAATTAACTTGCCCATTTCTTAATAAGATGGCCTTACTCTACACTATACAATTTTATCCATTAAGAGTAGGTTAATTATTTTTGTAGTTTAACGACACACCATTCATTCACCGGCCTCAACAAAGCCATACCTATGATGCCCATTCCCACTTTGCAGGATATACCAATTGGTTGACGCATAGCCAAGTGTTCTATGTTTTTGAGATTCCCACAAAGGATACCATCAAATTCAAATGGCCCTTATGATAAAGAGAGAACATCTTTCATAACCAAYCATAGCATCTATTGTTAYCAGAGAATGCCCTTTGGATTAAAGAATGCAGGTGCAGACTTCCAAGAAATTATCAATMGAGCATCCTAAGCCAACACGGACAAAATATTGACGTCTATGTCGATGACTTACTCATAAAGTAAAAGATAGTTGAAGCAACCCTAGCAAATATAATAGAAACAATCTAGATAATGAGAGCCATCCGAATGAAATTGACTATCAGAAAATGCTCTTTTGGAGTTGCAGCGGGAAAGTTCTTAGGGTATATGATATGACAAAGAGGAATAGAGGCCAACCCTAAGAAGATCGATGTGATCCTCACAATGCAAGCCCCAAGAACCTTCAAAACAGTCCAAAGTTTTACCGGATGTGTAGCAGCCTTAATAGATTCATATCATGAGCCGGGAAAAAACCATGCCATCTTATAGACTACTTAGGAACCCAAGCACTCCTATGAGGAATGTTGCATGCCAAGAAACTTTTGATAACCTCAAGAACTCATTAGCAAAACCACCACTGCTCAGTGTACCCATAGGTAATGAAAGCACATTTAGAAATAGTTCAGAAAAACTATTGATTTGGAGAATACTAAAACTAAAAATCCAATTTTCAAATCTTATGAAATTTCAAAATCTAGTTTTAGGACAATTCGAGATAATATGGAATCGTTTATGAGGCTTAGTTTTTAGATTTGGTTTGAGGTTTTGTATGGCATCCACCTCTAAGCTCCCATTTAAGATGGTTTTGAAGTTTAAGAGCTTAAAAAATTTTGAGACATTCTCGTTGAGTAGAACTTTTGAATTCTCTTAAAGTAAAATTAGAATAAGGATTGATTTGTTTCCCCTGTTGATTCACGAATTCTTGATGCGGGTGAAAATCCATTATCTTTATATGTGATTATTGATCTATTCTCAACCTCTTTTAATTGTTCAAGCACTTATTTGTTCCATTTTATCCTAGACATTGCTTAAATATAATAAAGTAACTTTATGAGTATAAAAGTGTTAAACTRTAGATTTCGTAAGTTTTTATTGACTAAAAGTACTTTACTTTGTAGGAATATGAAAGTRCAATTATATTATCATGTTACTTGAGGATTATGAAGGAAATTCAAGTCATACAACAGAGTTAACAACAATGCTGGCAACTGTATTGAGGAGCAAAATTGGCGTGAATATGGAAAGCTAGAGCTAATAAAGTGCTACCCTGTGGAATTCACTATCTAAGAGATAGCAAAAAGCATAAAGCACTTTGTAAAATTTTCATCCATTGCATCTRAAGGCACTTTTGAGAAGGAAAATYGAACAATAGAACAGAGGGCAACAGTGAAGAGAGCTAAAGAGAGAAGTTGAAGAGAAGAAATCGCTGAATAAATTAAGCAAAAAGGGCAAGACAACCATCGGTTAAAGGAGAAGAGGAAGGACCAAGAGTTCTTCACYGAAGGGCCAGCTCTACTTTAAGCTTTGTCTCTTTAAACCTTTGCATTTTACCTTTTAAAGATGTTGAGCATACAACGTTAACATCTTTTGTATTATCTTTAAGATAATGAGCTAAATTTGTTGAGTTACGAACCTATAGAAATGTAGGGTTTGCTCATAAAACTCTTGAGACTTTGGCTTATTGGATTCTTAGCTTACCTTCTAACTCTTAACCATCTCTTATCAAGCTACTTTTGTGGTTATTGATTGTAGTGATTAGTAACCTTAGTTTATTTTGCTTTATTTAGTGACAAACAATCAAGCCAAAACTTATTTTTATTAGAAATTTAAATTATCATTCTTGAACCAACAATTCTTGTGAAACCAATACTCTATTCACTTTATATTACTTGAAGATCATATACACTTGTCTGAGTGAAGCTTAATTGCGTAAGTTATTTTGTCTATCAATTCTATTACGAATCCTTTCACCTATATATGTATGTTTTCGAAAAGCTGCACGTAATAAGCTCTACTTATTAAAAAAAAAAAAAAGAAAGTGAAAATGTTAGGTAGTGTCACGTTATACCTGAAAACACTGTCAAAGCTCGTGTTATGACTTAAATGTATGCAACACAATACGGGTATTGTAGACAATTGAAACACTAAGCTTCTTAGGGTTATGGTCAAAAGAAAACGCTGGCTCTGATAACACTAAAGTCAAGAATGGCAGAGAGGGTTAAAAAAAAAAAAAGAAAAAAGAAGTAAAGATGCGATTGACTCTCAATAAGAAAGTCAATCGGATCAAAGCTCATAATGGCAGATTCGCATGTGACCATTCCATAGTCACCTCCTCACTTATTACATTTTTCATGCACAAGTTTCCTTTTGATGAATATACAATTTGGACAATGCTTAGTGGCTTAATTTGAGCATTGTTTGTAGTTCAATAGTGTAAGGTAAAAATAACTTAATTTTTGTTTTGATATTCATGATAATAAAAAGCATTTATTATTTTTTTATTGTTTAAAGTGTTGAGCTAAAAAAACTTAGATCCATGTTGATCAAGTAAACTTGTGCATACAATTTCCCTTTTGCTTCAAACATACAAAAGAAAGTCTAATTTGAAATCTTAAATAGTATTCTATTTAATGCATTCATTTTTCTATTTGATTATTTTCTGTCATCTTTAATTCAAAATAAGTCACGACCAAACATATCTTTGTCCTACCCATAATTTTTAAAAGCTGAACCGATAGTGAGTTGACCAATGTGAAGTAAATCTAATATAATCAACAATAATAGTAAAGCCATGTTCAATCAGATCAAATTTTCAAATTAATGTTCTTCAATAAAGTAATGTCTTGTTAATTTTTCTGGGATTTTATGAGGACTAAACAAATTGAGCAACTAGTATCACGCGTTTGTAGAAAAATATGGTGCCTGTTTGATAAATTGAATATGAAGATCAAATTAACTAACATATAACATATAACATATAAAGATATTTTAAAATGACTTTTAAATTAAACTCTGATTAGAAAAACACACTTGACTTAAATCTCTAATTTGTATTCTAAGAGTTATTATTAGGTTAAAAGAAAAGAATTTGAATAGCAAAAGTTTCTTTTTTCTTTGGATATTTTTTGGGAGAAACGGATCATAATTGAACTCCAGTCTAGAGTTTAATGCTTTATTAGAGACGCTCTTAACAATTTTTTTCTATATCAACATTATTATATCTTTATTTTGCACAACCGATGACTCGATTAATAATATAAATGCGATTCGTTTTTCTCTTAAATGAAAATCGTACTATTAAGAACTCACAACTTTCTTTCTATTTATGTCATTTGTCTAATTATGAATCTTTATTTCTACTTCACTTACTACATGACACGACCTTATATATRTAGTAGTTTAGAAAAGAACTACTAAATATATAAAGCAGTCAAGCATCATCCTTACAGCTTAGTAGAAATGTAAATTGTACCTAACATTTCATTGGTCATATTATGACCCGCTGAAAGTAGTCTCACACCTAGTGGCCATCTATAAATATCCCAAGGAGCTCTCCTATCCAAAACACAGATCATTTCAATCAAACTTGAATTCTTCTAAAAGTAGTTCTTAAGATGGCTGCCACCACCTTTACCCAAGAATTTAAGACCTCTATTTCTCCTGAGAAGATGTTCAAGGCTTTTATTATTGATGGACACCACACCATCCCAAAAGCAATCCCCAATACTATCAAGAGCATCGAGCGTGATGCTGGAACAATCAGAAAGGCAACCTACACTCACGGTCAGTGTAATTTCGAGTTTAATTCTCATATACCAAGTTTCCTATATATGTTTCTTCCTTCAATTAGCTAACGCAGCTTTTGTTTTCTTTTTCTTCCTTCAAACCATAGGTGCTCAACTTAAGATCAAGGTTGATTCTATTGATCCTCAGAATCTCACTTGCAAGTTTACTTTGATKGGAGGAGAAATGTTGGGTGGTAACTTCGAATCAATTTCTTATGAGGAGGAATTTGCACCTTCAGGTGATGGAGGAACCATTATCAAGCTCAAGGGTATTTGCCATGCCAAACGTGCTAGCTGTGGCACAACAGAAATTAATGCACAAAAAGGTAATGCCATGGATCTATTCAAGGCCGCTGAAGGATACCTCCTTGCAAACCCTGCTATCTAAGCTTGCGAAGTCTTATGTTAATGAGTCTTGTTTGCTATGAGTATCGTTTAGCTATTTGCACTTTGATTTAATAAGATAAGTCTGCGATTACAAACTATGAATCGCAAGTGTTTGTGCTTGTACTTTGTTGTTGTATTGTGTTTGGTGATCTACTTATCAATAATAATAATAACTCTTTTTTTTGTTCATATTTTGGATGTGTTGCTCTTCATTATTACTGAGTAAAACTTGCTCCCCATTCTTGATGCTCTCTAATTCCTGAAATCTTCAATTAAAGAAAAGCAGAGGAAACTATCCAATTGGGCGAATCCTTCTTATACTGTGAAACTACTGCTGAATTAATACCATTGAGATCCTGTGGGAGCAACACGCATTCGAAGGCCTCCATTCTATATAATTTGTGTAAAACGTGTGATGATCAACTTCTTTTGTGTAAAACTTATGTAAAACCCACTGAAAGTCTACCCAAAGTCTATCCTGTCTAACTCACAAGACAGATTAGGACTTTCTATTATGTATACCCTAAATAATCTCAATAGAATATTGAAGATAATCTATAACACTTAATTAATATTATAAGTCACAATCAATAGAATAAATATTAACGTGCAGTAAAACTTATCGAGTATTTAGATAGACTTTTAATTGTGTGCACAATAAAGAATTTGATGTTCAATTGTTCAAGTATGACGTCAATGAATATGATAATGTAAGCATACAGGCCTGTTTTTATAATCCCCTTTTTTTTCCTTGTTTATGGACGAAGCAAATTTWTACATATTTGCCAAAAAAGGAAATGTTATACATATGATAATAGGGGAAAGGAAATGCTAGGTACTATACGTTTCTACTAAACTGTAATACTCAATTGTTTGTGCATGATGAACTGAATCTCTTGATCTTGATATTCTGTTTTAGCTATGATTGTTTAATTATACAATTTTCATTTGAAAAACAAAAAAGAGCTCATTTATCTTATACAATTAATCGTGTCATTGATCGTATAAAATGAATATATAATAATATTGATATATATAGAAAAAAATATTAAAAGCATATTTCGTAAAATATTAAATTCGAGACCCCAATTCAATTATGTGTAAGATAAATGRGACCAATTRTAAGATATGTTTAGATTATGATTTAGATTATCTGATATTAGATAGAGTTAAAGAAAAAGATAAACGAAGTTCCAACCCAAGAAGGACAATGGAAGAAGAATGAGCTCAATAAATTGATGGAAAAGGCAAGCCCAACAAATTGAAGAAAAATTAAAGAGGAAAAAGGAGCTCACTAGTTGAAGAATGAAGGGGGCTCAAGTTCCAATGGTCAATTTTTAGATATGAAATTTTTATTAAATTAAATTTTCCTAATCTATTTCAATAATCAAGAATTAACTTCAAATGCTCTCATTAAAATTGGAGGAGTATATGATATCTCAACCAATAAAATGATGACACGTGTCAAAGATGATAAGGTTTAACCTATGGAATCATAGATGCCGCTCGGCAAATTAAGTAAATGCCACATCGCTCCTAGATATAACTTCAATTAATCAAATCAATTTACTTTGCTATAGAGGCCCAAGCATAAGAGAAAGAGGTCCAAGAATTCATATCAAGGTCCGACAATTGAGAGAAGGTTAAAAGAAAGAGCACCAATTTTTTCACTAAATCCCGAGATCAAGCTGCGAAATCTTCGGGAAATTCCAAAAAGAAGAATCAACAGATTGAGTTATTGCCAGGAGAATATTTCAAAGCTTTTAATACTTTTCTTATTAAATTTATAGGATTAATACTTTGTTACATATTTCTCTTCTTATGTTATTATTATATTTTATCGATAAGAGATTTGTATAAACAATTACTTTGTCGAAATTATTTATGTAGTTAATTTGCCCGAGTTGGGACAAGAAGAAATTATTATTTAATAAAAGTTATTAATTATGGAGGTTCTATTGTATTGAGATCTACATTTCATCCTTATTAATTTTGAACATATGAACGACCATATAAGTTGACAATTAAGTTTATAAATAAAGACTTCTTGCCCAGTATGTCATAAACAAATTGGTATGAATCATACTATTGTCAACTGTAATAAAAAATATTATTCATTAAAATATTATATCATTATTCGCATTAGTAATAGTATTGCATAATATCAAGGTTACTGCAAATAAATATAATTCTAGATGACATCTAAACTCATTACGCCTTCTTACACAAAGGAATAATTAAAATTTCATGACAACTTGAACTATGAGACCACTTACAAGAGGAGTAGAAAAGGGGCAATGTAGTGTCTTCTGGGTATGTAGCCAAATACTCCATCCTTTTTTTGGACTCGCTCCAAATCTTTTTCCTTTCTTTTCGGTTTTTGGGCAAACCAAATAGCAGGTATATGAATCCTCAGAAATAGGCAAATCAGTTTGGTCTCTCTCTCTCTTTCCTTGATTCTCTTTAGTAAACAATTCATTTTTCTTCTATTTAAAAATCAATTTACAATTTTTATTCAAAGTTTGGACTAGTAATTGGTCTAATTTATCTAAAAATATGAATTTTTTTAGCTTTTTTATTATTATAAAAAAGGATAAAAAAATTTTTGAACCTGAGATTAGGCTATGCCAAAACTGGGTATGCCTTAATCACGAACCATATTGGGTGATTCACCCGAACCATCTAAATTGGCTGGTTTTATTTCATTTTTTTAAAAAAATTCAAATTTCCTAAACGTACCTAACTTTCACTAAATATAGCGATATATGTGTCCAATATACCCCCTTCAGAGAAACATTTCATTGTTTTTTAAATCACTTTCTCTCTCTCCTCTCTCTCCCTCCCCTAATTTCTTTCTAACAAGCAATTCATTTTCCTTCATTTTAAAAATTGATTTGTATTTTTCCCGTAATGTTCCTCTAGCTAAAGGTTGTAACCATTTAAGATCTATCTAAACCCATGTGTGGCCTGATCTAGAGTCACACTTAGTRATTCTTATGAACTAACAGTTCTTCAACAATCATCATGACATTCTCAAACATCATTAATTTGTTCCCTCATATTTCAAAATATCCATAAAATTTTAAAGAAAAGCTGTCGTCAAAATATAGTCATTTTGCTTGCTTATTCAAAGAGACACAACTTGACCATAACAAGGCTCAAAATGGGAATAGGGTTGAAACATTTAGTTTGGTAGCGCATGATAATGTTCAAATGTTAAAAGAATGGCATGCACGTAGTACCATCATCGTCTTGGGTCTATTAGTCAACAATGGCCTATTATTTTGCCGTGGAAGTAAGTCTTAGAAGTAGAGTTCCTAGGATGTCAAGAAATTTCCCTTACTAGCCCCATATTTGCGAGATAATTAAGCAAAGCAACTTCCTCTAATATAAAGAATATGAAGCTGATGGAAAAGTATGCTTAAAAGTGCAAAAATCATGCTAAGATGGACATTAATAGCTCATTACTTGAAAACTCCCCAGTATGCTTTATAGTTATCATATCAAACATCCAGATCAATTAGGCACTTTATGGATAAGGCAAACAAAGACTAGGGCAATCGTAATACTAAAAATATAGAAAATAAAATAAAATAAAACACAATCTACTAAAGCAAAAAAAAATGAAAAAAAACATGAGTAGTTACTAAAATAATAAAATTAAAGCAAATAAATTTTCATTATTTCACATTGGCATCATCTGTGAAATATCTACTTATCTTAAAATCTTATCTACAACTTTTTTAGCTAAGTTTAGTTATTATTGATAAACTCGTTTCTTATATTACATTTTTTACCAAATTCTCTGCTGCAAGAAGACCTTTTCTTTTGATGAATATATAATTTACCTTTGGATTCAAATAAGCAAAATAATGTCTAATTTGAAATCTTAAACAAAATAATACATACATTTATTGAGTACTGCATTATTTAACTTTTTCTTTAATGGAAAATAAATCCCTGCCTGACATTTCTTTGTCGTACCAAAATGTTTTGCAAATTGAACCGATAGTGAGTAGACCAATGTGAAATAAATCTAATATAATGAACAAAAATAATAGTAAAGCCATGTTCAAGCAGATCAAAAATTCAAACTAATGTTCTTCATTAAAGTAATGTCTTGTTAATTATTCGAGGTTTTCTATGAAGACTGGAAAAATTCAGCCACTATTATTGTACAGTTAAAAGAGAAACATAGTGCCTTTCTGATAAAGTTGAAATTCGAACACTCAAGTATGAACATTAAATTTTAACATTAAATTAACTAGCATATATAWAATGATTGTTTATCATTGAATCATAAAAAAACATTTAAAATGACTTTACATTGAACTCTAATTAAATACACATTTGACTTAATCATCAAGTTGAGATATTATTAGGTAAGATTAAAAATATAATATAATGAACRAAAATAATAGTAATGCCATGTTCAAGCAGATCAAAAATTCAAATTAATGTTTTTCATTAAAGTAATGTCTTATTAATTATTCGAGGTTTACTATGAAAACAGAAAAAATTCACCCCCTGTTGTCGCACACTTAAAAACATATATAGTGCTTCTTTGATAAAGTTGAAATTCAAACATTTTGAAGTATGAGCATTAAAATTTTAAGATTAATTTAACAAGCATATATATAATGATTGTTGATCATTGAATCATAAAAACAACTAAAATGACTTTATATTAAACTCTAATTAAAAACACATTTGACTTAATCATCAATTTGTATTCTATTATTAGGTAAGATTAAAAATGGTTAAAACCCAAATGTAGAGTAATAGTGCTTAATGGTTAAGAGAACAAAATTTGAATAGCAAAAGTTTCCTTTTTCTATAGATATTTGAGAGAAACAAATTATAATTGAACTCTAAGTCTAGGATTTAATGCTCTACGAGAAACGCTCTTAAAGCTTTTCTCTRTGTTTTCATGTTGCACTATTGATGACACTTTTAGTTATATAAGATAAATTAGACTCGTTTTTACACTATCTATCTCGGTCAAAATATGTTGTATATATTCTTGAGCAGGTTAGACTTACTAAAAATAAGAYTATAGGTACTCTAGTTGTGTTTAATATAAAGTATTCTTCTTCTCATGGTKTATGATGGTCAAATCCTACTTTTACTGTACTATTATTGGGAGCTTSGTATATCTTATTATTACTCGTCCAGTTATTGCATATGTTGTGAATCAATTTTTTACTTCTCCCACTATAGTTCACTTGTCAACTATTCTTCATATTTTATGATATCTAGGTACAGTTTACTAAAGTCTCGTACTTTTATCCACATCTTCCTTGTAGGTGAATGCCCTGTTTTAGTTTATTGTTGACGCCGCCCAGTTTTAGTTTATCCTTTTATTGCAGATTTCAGGAATTAAAGAGCATTGAGACTGGGGAGCAAGTTTTACTCAGTAATAATGAAGAGCAACACATCCGAAATATGAACAAGAAGAAAGAGTTATTAGTATTATTGATAAGTAGACCACGAAACACAATACAACAACAAAGTACAAGCACAAACACTTGCGATTCATAGTTTGCAATCGCAGACTCATCTTATTAAATCAAAGTGCAAATAGCTAACGATACTCATAGCAAACAAGACTCATTAACATGAGACTTGTCAAGCTTAGAGAGCAGGGTTTGCACGGAGGTATCCTTCAGCGGCCTTGAATAGATCCATAGCATTGCCCTTTTGTGCATTAATTTCTGTTGTGCCGCAGCTAGCACCTTTGGCATGGCAAATACCTTTGAGCTTGATAATGGTTCCTCCATCACCTGAAGGAGCAAATTCCTCCTCATAAGAAATTGATTCGAAGTTACCACCCAACATTTCTCCTCCCATCAACGTAAACTTGCAAGTGAGATTCTGAGGATCAATAGAATCAACCTTGATCTTAAGTTGAGCACCTATGGTTTGAAGGAAGAAAAAAAAACAAAAGCTGCATTAGCTAATTAAAGGAAGAAACATATATAGGAAACTTGGTATGTCAGAATTAAACTCGAAACTACGCTTACCGTGAGTATAGGTTGCCTTTCTGATTGTTCCAGCATCACGCTCGATGCTCTTGATAGTRTTGGGGATTGCTTTTGGGATGGTGTGGTGTCCATCAATAATAAAAGCCTTGAACATCTTCTCAGGAGAAATAGAGGTCTTAAATTCTTGGGTATAGGTGGTGGCGGCCATCTTAAGAACTACTTCGAGGGAATAGAAGAATTCAAGTTTGATTGAAATGATATGTGTTTTGGATAGGAGAGCTCATTGGGGATATTTATAGATGGCCACTAGGTGTAAAACTACTTTCAGCGGGTCATAATATGACAAAAGAAATGTTAGGTACAATTTATTTTTCTATAAAACTATCAGCATGATGCAATCTATCTCCAGCCCTTGATATTCTTTTCTAATCGACTACATATAAGGTGGGTGAATGAATTCCTAATATCCAGTTTTCACTCTAAATGTAGACAATTTTACACTTTTGACTTGTTCCTTTAAATTTATATTGCAACTAATTTATATTCATCAATAGTTGACAAGAAAAGATAAAGGAAAGAATAAAAGAGAATATAGTTAATTTTATAAATAAAAAGTTATTGAACTTGTWGGTGTAAATGCATTAAGTGATAAGGCTTTAATCAAAATTTTATCATTTCAAATTTATAAAAGGATTAAAATGCACTCAAAATATTAAGACATTAATATTTGTGTTTGATCTTAAATTCCTCGACTATCTATTCTATGCCAGTCATCCACCTCCGCAGAACTCTACCTCGAGTTCTCTTTAGAATAAAATCTCCCTTTGTTATGAAATTCACGTATATTTTCATTTGTTGCCTTTGAAGGCCTCATCTGCTTCTATCACGATCTCATATTTAGTGCTAAGTAATATCTTAAAGCTCTCACCTTCGTAATTATTTTTCCTCTATAAGGCGATAAAGGAGGCATAGTAATTTTATGATATTCCACAAAAATACTAAGCATAATTAATATGACAATTATGGTTCCTGTTCAGATTGCACTCTTAAGTCTTCAAATATCAGTTTTCAGACTTTAGTTTTCATACTTCAATTATATCAAACAATGCTAGCATTAGTAAAAAGTTTTGGTGAGGAAACCCTCTGTTGCTATCATAGACCTTTCCCTTTGGTAAATATAATGTTATCTTTGCATCAAAATGAAAAAAAAGAATCTATAATTCGAAATCTTAAGTAAAATTCTAAATTCTTGCAAATAATTATATAACAATCGACGTACAAGATATATACATTATTGAGTACGACATTAATTAGAGTCAATTTCTTTTTTATTTAAATAATTTACGACATCTTTAATGGAAAAAACATCTCYACCTAACATTTCTTTGTCACAATAAGTTTTCCCATATATCATTATTCTTTATTATATATTATCTCAAACTTTTATATATATCCTAAGAATTTAGAAACTCGATCAATATTTATTTGATCAATGAGAAACAAAGAAAATGCTACCCCATGAAGTAAATCAATATAATTAAAAAAAATATATAGTAAACCATGTTCAATCACATTAAGTATTCAAATTAACGTTCTCCATTAAAGTAATATTGTTAATAATTCGAGGTTTGAGGACTAAACAGAGTGCCATAAAGTTGAACTCTGGACATTGAAGCTTGAAAATTTGAATTTTAAGACAAAATTAACTAGTATATATCCTTATTTATCATTAAATTGTAAATAATTTTTTAAATGACTTTATCATAAACTCTAAGGAAAATCATACTTGAATTCGTAAGAGTTATCATTTTGAAAGTTGCATTCAGTGGAATACATTCTTTTATCTAACTATTCATGAATTTTTTGTGATTAAGCATACTAAGAATAGGGTTTTCAAACATTTGGTCTCTACAAGCTAAAACCTTCTCAATGATTTATTTCTTTTTCAATAAGCTTTCTGTTAGTGTTGTTTTCTCTTTCCTCTTTTCATGTTTCTTGTTTCGTTTCTTTTAAAATAAAATATAAAATGTCTAAGAGGGAGTCTCAATCTCCAAGAGCCTTCATCTCATGGAGAGTCACCTGTTATAGTTCATAACAAAATGGCTTACAGCTCGTCACTTTCCTGCTGGTTCTACAAGGAGATTAGCCCGCCCTTTTTACCGAAGTAACTGTGCGTGCTTTGGCATAGTTTGGCTCGGTATATGGACAAAGAGGGAGAAATTTGGTATATTTTAAGGTTATTTTGGTAATGACATTTGGTGTTCGTATGTGGTGTTTATGGTGCTTTCATTACAATTTGTGTGCTGGATATTTTGAATTTGTCACTTGCTGCAATGTTATTGACATTTGCATGTATTAGTATATGGTACTTTGTAGGGATGGTTGTTGGCATGCTAACTTAWATGTTGGTATTTTTCTGGMACATTAGTATTGGGTTTATTGGTAATAGCACTAAGTGTACTAGCCACATTAAAAGTAGTTGCTTTGTTTGCTTATTGGAAAATTGGGATTGCTGACTTGGGGTATGCTTGGGTATATTGGGCTTTGATGTTAGTTTGTAACTCCTTTTGATATTATAGTAATGGCCAAGATGTTGGTGGTGTGATGTGTTGAATTATATTTCTTTATTCAGGAATAGTTGGGGCTATTGTTGCTATTTTCATGTATGTATTAAGGTCAATATATTTTGGTAAAGATATATTAATTTTCTTTATTCATATACAAGCAAAAAAAAAAAAAAAAGAGGAAAATTGTAAGAACAGCTTCGCATGTTCACACTATCATATTCATTGGTCTCATCCTTGAACAATTGAACATTACATTCTTCCTTGTGCACAAAACTAAAGCACTTGTCTGAACACTCAACAAGTTCTACTCCACATTAATATTTATTCTATTGATTGTGACTTTAATTGAGTATTATAGATTATCTTTAATATTCCATTGAGCTTATTCAGGGTATAGATAATGGAAAGTCCTAGTCTATCTCGTGTGTTATTAGAGGATAGACTTTCAGTAGATTTAGAGTTAACTAAGAAATCCTATTCCAACTCTAATTGTGAACCCCTAATTGTATTCTATTTTTATCTAAGAAGTTTCCAATGAAAATACATTGTTCTTCTCTGTGAGAAAATTGAAAGACTTGCTCCGCTCTTGATATTGCTTTGATTGCACTTGGATTGATTCTAGAAGTTGGTTACTCGTTGAACTACCATTGATGAACATACTCTAAAGAATGATCTTGTGACGATAGCTGAAAGAAGCCTCAATATGAAGACTTGGTCAATGATCGAGCATCAATGTTGAAAGACTAAACAATTCACAAAGGTTTCAAAATTTAAATAAATTGGAGTCTTTTATTTATTGGAATGGTTCATGTCTACGAACTTTTGTAATTAATTATTTAATGGATTTGATTTAACGCCTCGACGTAGTATCATGAATATAGACATTTTAAACCAAACAATGTCAATTGTTGAGTTCTCTACTACCATATCATGAAACTACTACCAGTTGGTAATAATATGACAAAGAAAAGTTAGGTACAATTTATTTTTTCCATAATTGTTAGCATGATYATCAGATATAATCTTTCCTGTTTTAGTTAACCATATAAATTAGTTGAATGAATTCTTAATATTAAGATTTTTCATTTAAGAGAAAAATAAGGCTCATTCATTTTATAAAAGCTAGTCTGACCACGCACATGGTCAATGATTTCTTGAATACATTTCAAAGAAAAAGTTTTTCATTTATCATATAAATYCACTATTTCATCGATAGTGCAAAATGATTATAGAGAAAAAAAAAAAGAATAGCTTAAATGGTAAAATTTTAAAAGAATCTTTTGTATAACTTTAAATCCTACGCTCGAATTCAATTACAATCCGTTTCCCTCAAATATCCAAAGAAAAAGGAAACTTTGCTATTTATATTCTTTTTTTTTTAGCCATTAAAGAACTATTCAATATACATTTGGGATCTAACAGTTGTAGTCTTCATAAATTTAAAAGCATATTACTTACCTAATAATATCTCTAAGAATAAAATTAGAAATTGAATCAAGTATGTTTTTCATTAGAGGTTATCATAAAGTCATAAAAGAAAAGGTTTATAATTCAATGATAAATAATCATTATGTACTAATTAATTCACATTGATTTTTTCATACTTCAGTGTCTAGATTTCAACTTTATTAAAGCTGTAATTAAATATAAAAATTTGTTAAAAAATTACATTAGCATCATTTTTTATTCTAATCAAATTGAGTCAATATTCATTTTTCTATATTATATATGTTTTTCTACAASTACACCATACTAGATGCTGAATTTGTCTATTCCTCATAGAAAACTTCAAATAATTAACAAGACATTACTTTCATTAGGTACTTAATTTGAATATTTAATTTGATTGAACATGGCTTTACTATTTATATTTGTTGATTATATTAGATTTACTTCATGTGCAATCATTTTCTTTGCTTCTCATTGGTCACCTCCATGTGTAAATCGATTCTGACAAAAATATGTTCGTGACTTACTTTCCATTGAAGGTGGGATAATCAATTACTCCAAGACAAGAAAATGACACTAATTAATGGTAGGTCGTTGTCATATGAATCTTTGGAATACTTTTAGAATACTATTTAAAATTTAAAATTAATAATTCTTTTGTTTGATTGGAGCAAAAGGGAAACCATATTATATCAAAGGGGAGAGATTAATTCGAGGTAAAGTTCTTCAAACTCTATCTTATTTTTTCATTCCAGAGTTTGGAAGCAAAAAAGGAACAATAATTCGCTTTAGGGTAAATATATCATAGATTTACTCTAAAATTTGCACATTTTTTAGTTTTTGACATTAAGTTAAAAACATCAAAATCGTATCGTTCATATTCAAAATTATATCAATATATACCATTTCATCGAAACAAAATATATCTTTACTAACCAAAGTGACCCGCTTCAATTAGCCTGTAAAGACAAAAAATGGTTGATAAGGGAAAACTTATATCAATTTTCTCAAGTTTCATGAAATGGGGTTTTTGTGGAAAAGCCTTTGTGACACCACCCCAGTCCCTCCCTWTAGGCCCATTGGGAAATGAGTAGGATATGTGTCTGCCTTTTTACGGTAAGTCTTCCAGAATCCTTTTTGCCAACAAATATAGTAAAACTATAATAAATTATTAATGTTGAGATCAAGATCAATTATATTAATTTAGAGAGACATTAATTAATTGATAAATTAATAATTATTAATTTCATAATAAAATAAATAATTTATTAATTTATTGAGTGTACCTACTGTTCGAACAAAAAGATCATGATACCAACTTAGAATAAGATAACTTATTATGACCACAATTTGGTAAATAATACCTATTTCCTAATTATAATGAGGTAATTCATTTGTTTTGGAACCTGTTATTACACTATGARAATTCAAGTCCAGAAGTATAGAGATAAACAACAATAAATTCATATTTTAGGAAAAAAATTATGATATATGATTTTAATAATTTATTAATTTATGATATGAATGTGACCGAAGAGTTATATATAAGGTTTTTAAAAAATATATTATCTCATTGCTCTAGATATGAAAATTGTATTAAATTAAATTTTTATAATCTATTTAAATAATCAAGAGTTAAATTTAAATRTCCCCATTAAAATTGGGGGACTATATGATATCTCAACCAATAAAATGATGACAAGGTTGAACTAATGTAATTACGGATGTCGTTCGCAAATCAGGTAAACACCATGTCGCTCCTAAATGTGACTTTGACCAATCAAATCAAATTGTGTTGCCTATAATAGAGGTTAAAGCATAAGAAGAAGAGGTCCATAAATTCATATCAAGGTCCAACAATTGAGAGAAGCTTAGAAATAAGATGACCAAATTTCTCCTCAAATCCCAAGATCAAGCTGTGAAGCCTCGGAAAATTCCAAAGAGAAGAATCAAAGGATTGAGTTCTTGTCACGAGAACATTTTAGAGATTGTAACACTTTTCATATCAAATTTATAAGATTAATTTTTTATTACATATTTTCCTTGTCTTGTAGTATTATATTTTTTAGAYGAGTCTGTAAAAATTTTTGGCACACCCAGTGGGACAATATCTCCATTCGTCTCTTTTGTTCAAAAATCAAATTAAATCAAATTCATCAATAGCCCCAAGAATAACATCTCAAAGGTTACCCCATCCAAATCTGTAGCAATTGGTGTTGTTGCCAGATCAACTATATCAGCTACATATGCAGGACCTATGACACGGAGTAGGGCGTGACCTGACACGGAGTAGGTCATGACCTGTGAAGGAGTATTTCTCAAAGGATCAAATCTTTGAATACTCCAACGCCATGTTCAATGATGTTCTTCCTGAAGAAAGAAAAATGCGAGTTGACTTTAACGACAAATGGGATGTAGAACCAAAACTCCAATAGTCAAAAATGATGAAGGTATACTTCAGATCGGCGCAGTACTCCAATGAGACAAAAAACTCGATGTGATGGCCATGCAAATGCAAACCACAAGCTACATCCACTGTGCCTGTAGAGATGGGACATCCCTAATACGGAGATATCAAAACTGACCAATGGTGTAATGCCTGCAATGGCAATGAAAATACTAGCCATAAACATGCCTCAACTAAAATCGCATCACAGTGATGAAAGCTCCAATCTGCTTTATATATTCTCAAGCCTTCAAATATGCGAGACTGCCCAAAAGTTAGGTGGAAGCAAAACTTCAGTCAAAGTTGAATTGACGAAAAGAGAAGCCGATTCTCAAAAACCACAAACAATCAAGTCCTCAGATGTAGTCCCGTGTTTCTACTCAATTGAATGGGTTTATTATGGTGCAAAAAGGATAAGCCATTGAAGGGCAGTACTGAAATCTTCTTTAGCATATTGTAAACCACATACAAACATAGGGATTGAGTAATGTTGAAGAGGCTCAGTAGCGCTTATCAATCTCTGAAATTTTAGCCCAATTTCATGGAAATGGAAATCATTAAATTAATATATTGAAACATGTTTGTTGAAAGCTTGTGCTAACAATGCTGGTACATGTTATAAGCAATTGTTGTGTTGATATCTCAAAGCCGAAATGCATCGACTGACAATCGATCCTCAAGGCTGGATCCATTGACAGTGGGATAAACTTGAGGCTTGAATTTCCTCAACTGCTTTTTACCTGCAATCGTTCGAACTATAAGTATTGTTAGCAAACTGGAGTCCTTACTATAGCAATGCGAAAGATGAGCGTATTGATTATACAATTTCCGCGAGAAGTGACTTGGATGCAGGAAGATCGCTCTTGCGAATGATCTGCCCAATTGAGATGTGGCATCTAAGGCATAGCCATTTGCCCTCTAATACATTTTTAAAAGGAATCTAAGTAGGAACCTCATAGAATTGGCTACCGCGGCTCGATGATATAGAGCTTAGCATTACGGAGCACGAACATCAATGGATTATGGCTACCCCCAACATGAAAGAAAGAAGTTTGACTTCAAAGAAAAACAACTAAGCCATCTCCAAAGTCTGACCACGATGAGAGGAATATGACAAAAACTACAGCTGCCGGTCAGATACCACAAAAGTAAAGCAGAAAGATTATAGAAACAGTAATATTTGCTCCATGGTCTTGGAAGAAGATGCATGAGTCGAGATAGCAGAATAAAGAATACCCATTTCTTAATCTTGACGTCAGAATGTTGATGATATGTAGAAGTTTAGGATCAGCGAAACTCCTATGGTATGATAGCAGGAAAGAAAGCCGAAAACGAACTGGAGAATTCCAAATTATTGTACAATATCATCACATCTTCGCCACTGCATCGAGAACTCTCATCTTAAGGATAAAGCTCATGGAATAAAACTCCTATGAGGGATGCCCATACTAGAGGAAGAAAACGTGGCTGCTACTCGAAAACAAGCATTATACCAAACGCCTTTCTCCTCCCAAATCTTTCTGCAAATGTTGCGCCATAATCTCACGACACCTGAACTTCTTCGTTGATATCAAATTGACTTTCGAAGTGATGAAGTTCGACAAAATCCCAAACCTAAAATCTTGCTAACAAATCAGCTAACCTAGTGCAGATACGATTGCGAAGTCATTTCAAAAAATGTTTGAAGTATGGCAAAGCTAATGATTTCTCTTCTAATAGGTTGGACTAGTTGCGAACGCCAAAGTCAGAAAAAAATGTATTTTTTGCAAATTAAACTTAATCAAAGAAGCCAAGCAGTGTATGTTGCTATCTTTATAGCATTTATTGTATTTCTCCTAAGAATATGTTTGTTTAACATGAAGGTTTCTTATACTTATTTATTTTGTTGTACTAGTTCGTCAATTGATGTACTCTTCCTTTAAGATTATCTTTAAATCTTATATAATTGATTCATCTTGTTTTGTCTAAGTTATAGATACAATTGCGTAGAAAATATTTCGTGGCTCTTCTTCTTTCTCAAAAGATTCACGGCTCAAGCAGGTTTGCAAACCGCATGGATTTTGACTTCAATAGTCGTCTTAATGTTTGGAACTCTATGGTCATTACTTCTTCAAGTGCAATGGTGGCTTGTTTCTGACGCGATATACAAACAAACCTCTAATAGACTAGAAACCATTACATATTTTCGTATATGGCCGATGCTCGATGAAAAGCAAGATTAATGTGTAATCTGAATTCAATTGGCATAGTAATGGTTGCAAACGCTCAATAATGAACCTTAAATACGATCTGCCATGTTAAGCGAATCTTAGTATTCTTGCCATAGAAAAGTAAACTTTTCTAAAAATCGTATAATGAAGCTTGAACCTATTAGTTTGTATCGTGAGTATTTGAATCTCTAAATTGCGCAAGGCTCTCCTAGCGCGTTGGATACCCTTCGAATTAGATCGGTTGCGTACTTGAAATGACATAATGTTTTCAATCTGCATCTTCTGATTACTTCTCATCATCGTGAGATTCATCGATTGCTAAAACACTACAGTACAATTATATGTTATTCGTGAATAAGGCATCTGCTGCGTGAAAATGACGAGTTATAAGTATGGTTACAGTAACAATCTCTACATGATGCCCTTGAATAACTGGCATTTGAATACCACAAATTGTCATTCATACATTGCTGAAAGAAGGCTGATTTTGATACCTATAAAGAGAATTCTGATCATTGCTTTAACATAGCATGTAGAAAAAAAGGTCGAGGCGAGTATATGCGGCAGATCAATTTAACTTTACTACATAAGTAACTACAAATATTATAAAGATCAGTGTAACACAATTCACATATTATTAACCTAGAGAAATTTCTCAATTACAACAACAACTACATATGCGTATAATGTAAAACTGTAGAGAATATTACTTACTTGGATGCATTTGTGTTCATCGTGTTAAAAAGAGATAACTCTGAGGCTTTCTTTAATATTGCAAAAGCAGGAAGCTTCACCTCTCTCCCGACATATACTCTCAACGTAGACAAATGCTACAAACGAAGAGACGAGTTTCTAATTGTGAATTAGTAAAAGAATAGCCTCACTAGTGTTAGACTGACGTGGAAGGTTTGATCCCAAAGCCCTTCCAAAAAAGTCTGTAAAAATAAAACTAGAATTAAAAATGAATAATCTCGCATATTTAGTGTCCTTAATCTTCTATGAATATCATATTTGCCAATTTATTTTTGATTAGGAAAATTCTATACTTATTCCACAACATCACCAAAACTATCCACATTTCTTAAAGGTTACAACCTAAAAACTCCGAAGCGGATAGATCGAGGTGTCTAATATATTCTTCTACACTAAATCTTGCTGCTTCTCCATGAATTTCAACATTTAAGACATTAGTTACATTAAAATCTATCTAAATTCCAATAAATACTAGTAAATAAGTAATATTTTCATCCTCCTACATAATTCAACAAAATTCTAAGTGATTTGCGTAAATAAGGAAGTGGCGTTGCTCAGCGTTAGTGTGTGTTCGTTTATAGAGCGCTGCGTGCAATGGCAAATACCATCACAACTCTCACTCGCTGACGGGCGTGTCTAGTATATATCCAAAAAATCCTCCCAGATCCAAGGAGGAGATCTTTCAGTAGCTCGGATCTGATGTGCTGCTGTGGCCACTGATGGCTCTTAGTTCGTAAGAGAATCACCTTACACTCTCTGCGCCGCGGACTCAAGCCCTGCACCGCTAAGGATCGATGACTATCCGGCCGGCGGTAGAGCTTACGGTACATTTCTGAATTTTTAGTATATCACTCAAATTTCCATCGACACAACACAAATTGCTGCGCCCGTCTTGTTGCATACACGCAAGCCAAAGTCATGAGTACAAAGGAGTATTTATCACTAAATTTTTTGCCAAAGCTCCAAATAATGCGCAGGCGCAGTCATCTTGCGATAAAAATTTCCGCACAGGCCAGCCTGCAAACTTCGGCGTAGCAGAGGGGAGAAATATGAGTAGTCGAAACGAATATAAGCAATGCGAGTCTTGAACCATCAAGGGGAAATAACCGCTGCGGACAGAGCACGCGGGATATCACGGATAAAGTGAAGGAGAAGGAGATATCGAATGCATTTATTGAAAACATAGGTGTGGTGTAAGCTTACTGTAGTATTTAAGATTTTCGAGTTTTTTTTAGTAAGCGGCAATAGAAATTTCCTTGGGATGTAATGTGGGTATACCCACTTTGGACTCAGGCACCTGCGTATACTTCAGAGGTCAGTACTAAGTACATCGAATTGAAAGTATGAGGACCGGTTCATTAAGTATAATGAAAGATAGAGTGGTTGTGGAATTGCGTACATGGCTCTTTGGTTTGTAATCTGTTCACAGTGTCACCTACCAACTGCGTCTGTAAGCATGATCCGCTTTGCCCAGAGTCGAGGTCAGACTTGTCGGTTGCCTTTGACGTTTGAAGTTGGTTTATGTTAAATCTGAGTATCTTCCAATTAAGCTGTCATAGTAGCAAATGTCTTTGTGTGCATAGATGAGATTGACAGTTTTGATTGTGAAATACCCTCTATCTCATAGTTACAATCTGTTTGAAATGCAGTCTTGGTCTTTCCGCGGAAGTGGTTCCCTTTGGAGGAACAGATACTTGAGTGTAGAGCAGTGTCGTCCAATGTGTGCGACACTCCCAATGATGCCTTCTAGAAGAGTTTGGACAAGACTTGGATGCTTCTATTCTCAGTGTAAGAGCTGATGTGCTTGGGATTTAAATGGTTCTTTGTTTTCCACTGTGAAAGTCTCCCGTTACTTAGAAGGGTAGT
>MEJB01000029.1:4483948-4496464 GCA_001752375.1 Rhazya stricta | reverse complement strand
GGAGGTATCCTTCAGCGGCCTTGAATAGATCCATAGCATTGCCCTTTTGTGCATTAATTTCTGTTGTGCCGCAGCTAGCACCTTTGGCATGGCAAATACCCTTGAGCTTGATAATGGTTCCTTCATCACCTGAAGGTGCAAATTCCTCCTCATAAGAAATTGACTCGAAGTTACCACCCAACATTTCTCCTCCCATCATAGTAAACTTGCAAGTGAGATTCTGAGGATCAATAGAATCAACCTTGATCTTAAGTTGAGCACCTATGGTTTGAAGGAAGAAAAAGAAAACAAAAGCTGCATTAGCTAATTAAAGGAAGAAACATATATAGGAAACTTGGTATGTCAGAATTAAACTCGAAACTACGCTTACCGTGAGTATAGGTTGCCTTTCTGATTGTTCCAGCATCACGCTCGATGCTCTTGATAGTATTGGGGATTGCTTTTGGGATGGTGTGGTGTCCATCAATAATAAAAGCCTTGAACATCTTCTCAGGAGAAATAGAGGTCTTAAATTCTTGGGTAAAGGTGGTGGCGGCCATCTTAAGAACTACTTCGAGGGAATAGAAGAATTCAAGGTTGATTGAAATGATCTGTGTTTTGAATAGGAGAGCTCATTGGGGATATTTATAGATGACCACTAGGTGTAAAACTACTTTCAGCGGGTCATAATATGACAAAAGAAATGTTAGGTACAATTTATTTTTCTATAAAACTATTAGCATGATGCAATCTACCTCCTGCCCTTGATATTCTTTTCTAATCGACTGCATATAAGGTGGGTGAATGAATTCCTAATATCCAGTTTTCACTCTAAATGTAGACAATTTTACACTTTTGACTYGTTCCTTTAAATTTATATTACAACTAATTTATATTCATCAATAGTTGACAAGAAAAGATAAAGGAAAGAATCAAACATAATATAGTTAATTTTATAAATAAAAAGTTATTGAACTTGTAGGTGTAAATGCATTAAATGATAAGCTTTTAATYAAAATTTTATCACTTCAAATTTATAAAAGGATTTAAAATGCACTCAAAATATTAAGACATTAATATTTATGTTTGATCTTAAATTCCTCAACTATCCATTCTATGCCATTCATCCACCTCCGCAGAACTCTACCTCGAGTTCTCTTTAGAATAAAATCTCCCTTCGTTATGAAATTCACGTATATTTTCATTTGTTGCCTCCRAAGGCCTCAACTGCTTCTATCACTRTCTCATATTTAGTGCTAAGTAATATCTTAAAACTCTCACCTTCGTAATTATTTTTCCTCCATAAGGCGGTAAAGGAGGCATAGTGATTTTATGATATTCCACAAAAATACTAAGCATAATCAATATGACAATTATGGTTCCTTTTCAGACTGCAGTCTTAAGTCTTCAAATATTAGTTTTCAAACTTTAGTTTTCATAGTTCACTTATATCAAACAATTCTAGCATTAGTAGAAAGTTTTGGTGAGGAAACCCTCTGTTGCTATCGTAGACCTTTCCCTTTGGTAAATATAATGTTATCTTTGCATCAAAATGAAAAAAAAAAAGAATCTATAATTCAAAATTTTAAGTAAAATTCAAAATTCTTGCAAATAATTATATAACAATCGACGTACAAGATATATATCTTTATTGAGTACGGCATTAATTAGAGTCAATTTCTTTTTTATTTAAATAATTTACGACATCTTWAATGGAAAAAAACATCTCTACCTAACATTTCTTTGTCACAATAAATTTTCCCGTATATCATTATTCTTTATTATATATTTTCTCAAACTTTTATATATATCCTAAGAATTTGGAAACTCGATCAATATTTAGTTGATCAATGAGAAACACAGAAAATGCTACCCCATGAAGTAAATCAATATAATTAAAAAAATAAATAGTAAACCATGTTGAATCAGATTAAGTATTCAAATTAACGTTCTCCATTAAAGTAATATCTCGTTAATAATTTGAGGTTTGAGGGCTAAAMAGAGTGCCTGTTTGATAAAGTTGAACTTTGGACATTGAAGCTTGAAAAATTGAATTTTGACAAAATTAACTAGTATATATCCTTATTTATCAGTAAATTATAAATAATTTTTTAAATGACTTTATCATAAACCTAAGGAAAATCATACTTGAATTCGTAAGAGTTATCATCTTGAAAGTTGCATTCAGTGGAATACATTCTTTTATCTAACTATTCATGAATTTTTTTGTGATTAAGCATACTAAGAATAGGGTTTTCAAACATTTGGTCTCTACAAGGTAAAACCTTCTCAATGATTTATTTCTTTTTCAATAAGGTTTCTGTTAGTGTTGTTTTCTCTTTCCTCTTTTCGTCTTTCTTATTTCGTTTCTTTTAAAATAAAATATAAAATGTCTAAGAGGAAGCCTCAATCTCCGGGAGCCTTCATCTCATGGAGACTCACGTGCTATAGTTCATAACAAAATGGCCTACAGCTCGTCACATTCCTGCTGGTTCTACAAGGAGATTAGCCCGCCCTTTTTACCGAAGTAATTGTGCGTGTTTTGGCATATTTTGCCTCGGTATATGGGCAAAGAGGGAGAAATTTGGTATATTTTAAGGTTATTTTGGTAATGACAGTTGGTGTTCTTATGTGGTGTTTATGGTGCTTTCATTACAATTTGTGTGTTGGATATTTTGAATTTGTCACTTGCTGCAATGTTATTGACATTTGCATGTATTAGTATATGGTACTTTGTAGGGATGGTTGTTGGCATGCTAACTTATATGTTGGTATTTTTCTGGCACATTAGTATTGGGTTTATTGGTAATAGCACTAAGTGTACTAGCCACATTAAAAGTAGTTGCTTTGTTTGCTTATTGGAAAATTGGGATTGCTGACTTGGGGTATGCTTGGGTATATTGGGCTTTGATGTTAGTTTGTAACTCCTTTTGATATTATAGTAATGGCCAAGATGTTGGTGGTGTGATGTGTTGAATTATATTTCTTTATTCAGGAATAGTTGGGGCTATTGTTGCTATTTTCATGTATGTATTAAGGTCAATATATTTTGGTAAATATATATTAATTTTCTTTATTCATATACAAGCAAAAAAAAAAAAAAAAGAGGGAAATTGTAAGAATAGCTTGGCTTGTTCACACTATCATATTCATTGGTCTCATACTTGAACAATTGAACATTACATTCTTCCTTGTGCACACAACTAAAGCACTTGTCTGAACACTCAACAAGTTCTACTCCACATTAATATTTATTCTATTGATTGTGACTTTAATCGAGTATTATAGATTATCTTTAATATTCTATCGAGATTATTTAGGGTATAGATAATCAAAAGTCCTAGTCTATCTTCTGTGTTATTATAGGATAGACTTTCAGTAGATTTAGGGTTAACTAAGAAATCCTATTCCAACTGTAATTGTGAACCCCTAATTGTACTCTATTTTTATCTAAGAAGTTTCCAATGAAAATACATTGTTCTTCTCTGTAAGAAAATTGAGAGACTTGCTCAGCTATTCATATTGCTTTGATTGTGCTTGGATTGATTCTCGAAGTTGGTTACTTATTGAACTACCCATTGATGAACATACTCTAAAGAATGATCTTGTGACGATTGCTRAAAGAAGCCTCAATATGAAGACTTGGTCAATGATCGAGCATCAATGTTGAAAGACTAAACAATTCACAAAGGTTACAAAATTTAAATAAATTGGAGTCTTTTATTTATTGGAATGGTTCATGTCTATGAACTTTTGTAATTAACTGTTTAATGGATTTGATTTAACGCCTCGACATGGTATCATGAATATAGACATTTTAAACCAAACAATGTCAATTGTTGAGTTCTCTAACTCGTATGGTTTTGTCCTTTTTGTTATTGATAATTTATCAAGAAATTGAATAAAAATAAGTAAATTGAGATAATTGTCAACCAAACAAAACTTATCACGAGATGGCCGCTTGGTGGAAAACTACTACTAGTTGGTCATAATATGACAAAGAAATGGTAGGTACAATTTATTTTTTCCATAATTGTTAGCATGATCATTCATTTTATATTAATATTAAGATTTTAATATTAAGAATTTTCATTTACGAGAAAAATAAGGCTCATTCATTTTATAAAAGCTAGTCTGACCATGCATATGGTCAATGATTTCTTGAATACATTTCAAAGAAAAMGTTTTTCATTTATCATATAAATCCACTATTTTATTGATAGGGCAAAATGATTATAGGAAAGAAAAAAAAGAATGGCTTAAATGATAAAATTTTAAAAGAATCTTTTGTAAAACTTTAAATCCTACACTCGAATTCAATTACAATCCGTTTCCCTCAAATATCCAGAGAAAAAGAAAACTTTGCTATTTATATTCTTTTTTTAACCATTAAAGAACTATTCAATATACATTTGGGATCTAACTGTTGTAGTCTTTATAAATTTAAAAGCATATTACTTACCTAATAATATCTCTAAGAATAAAAATTAGAAATTGAATCAAGTATGTTTTTTATTAGAGGTTATCATAAAGTCATAAAAGAAAAGGTTTATAATTCAATGATAAATAATCATTATATACTAATTAATTCACATTCATTTTTTCATACTTCAGTGTCTAGATTTCAACTTTATTAAAGCTGTAATTAAATATAAAAATTTGTTAAAGAATTACATTAGCATCGTTTTTTATTCTGATCAAATTGAGTCAATATTCTTTTTTCTATATTATATATGTTTTTCTACAACTACACCGTACCAGATGCTGAATTTGTTTATTCCTCATAGAAAACTGCAAATAATTAACAAGACATTACTTTCATTAGGTACTTAATTTGAATATTTAATTTGATTGAACATGGCTTTACTATTTATATTTGTTGATTATATTTAATTTACTTCATGTGGAATCATTTTCTTTGCTTCACATTGGTCACCTCAATGTGTAAATCGATTCTGACAAAAATATGTTTGTGACTTACTTTCCATTGAAGGTGGGATAATCAATTACTCCAAGACAAGAAAATGACACTAATTAATGGTAGGTCGATTTCATATGAATCTTTGCAATACTTTAGAGATTTAAAATTTAAAATTAATAATTCTTTTGTTTGATTGGAGCAAAAGGGAAACCATATTATATCAAAGGGGAGAGATTAATTCGAGGTAAAGTTCTTTTAACATGGCGAAACAAATAAGAACTGAACATGAAATCTATTTTTAACTTAGAAGTACTATGCTTATCAGCTGCTGCAACCTGCTAAGTTGTCAAAGAAAAAGTCTGCTATAACAAAGATTTACTTTTATAACTAATTAAGCCAATATGGCTATAACAYGATATACTTCACATTGAAATTCTTCAAACTATATCTTATTTTCTCATTCCAGAGTTTGGAAGCCAAAAAGGAACAATGATTCACTTTAGGGTAAATATATCATGGATTTACCCTAAAATTTGCACATCTTTTAGTTTTTGACATTAACATTAAAAACATAAAACCGTATCGTTCACGTTCAAAATTATATGAATATCAATTATATTGATTTAGAGAGATATTAATTAATTGATAAATTATTAATTATTAATTTCRTGATAAAATAAATATTTTATTAATTTATTGATTGTATCTACCGTTCGAACAAAAAGATCATGTTACCAACTTAGAATAAGATAACTTATTATGATCAGAATTTGGTAGATAATACATATTTCCTAATTAAAATGAGGTAATGCATTTGTTTTGAAACCTATTATTACATTATGAGAGTTCAAGCCCAGAAGTATAGAGACAAACAACAATAAATTCATATTTTAGCAAAAAATATGATATATGATTTTAATAATTTATTAATTTATGATATGAATGTGACCGAGAATTATATATAAGGTTTTAAAAAAAATATATTATCTCATTGCTCTAGATATGAAAATTGTATTAAATTAAATTTTTATAATCTATTTAAATAATCAAGAGTTAAATTTAAATGCCGCCATTAAAATTGGGAGACTATATGATATCTCAACCAATGAAATGATGACATGTGTTAAAGATGACAAGGTTGAACTAATGTAATTATGGATGCTGCTCGCGAATCAAGTAAACGCCATCTTGCTCCTAAATGTAACTTTGACCAATCAAATCAAATTGTTTTGCCTATACATGGAGGTCAAAGCATAAGAAGAAGAGGTCCATAAATTCATATCAAGGTCCAACAATTGAGAGAAGCTTAGAAATAAGATGACCAAATTTCTCCCCAAATTCCAAGACAAGTTGTRAAGCCTTAGAAAATTCCAAAGAGAAGAATCAAYGGATTGAGTTATTGTCATGAGAACATTTTAGAGATTGTAACACTTTTCATATCAAATTTATAAGATTAATATTTTATTACATATTTTCCTTGCCTTGTATTATTATATTTTTCAGACGAGTCTGTAAAAATTTTTTGGCACGCCCAGTGGGACAATCTCTCCGTTCATCTCTTCTATTCAAATCAAATCAAATCAAATTCATCAATAGCCCCCAAGAATAACATCTCAAAGGTTACCCTATCCAAATCTGCAGCAATTACTGTTGTTTCCAAGTCAACCATGTTRGCTATATATGCAGGACCTACRACACRGAGTAGAACATGATCTAACGCAGGAAAAGAAGTGCAGGAGTTCTTTCTCAAAAGATTAGATCTTTGAATACTCCAATGCCATGYTCAATGATGTTCCTCTTGAAGAAAGTTTTTGACATTAACGTTAAGAACATTAAAATCGTATCGTTCACATTCAACATTATAACAATATATACCATTTCATCAAAACAAAGTATATCTTTACTAACCAAAATGACCAACTTCAGCCTTTATAGACAAACATGGTTGATAATGGAAAAAATATATCAATTTTCTCAAGTTTCATGAAATGTGGTTGTAGATATGGAAATTTTATTAAATTAAATTTTTATCGTCGAATTAGAAAATTAAAAACTAATTTTGGATATTCCCATTAAATTGCGAAGTATGTGGCATGTCAACTAATAAAAGGCTGACATGTGTCAATGATAACAAAGTCCTACCAATGAGAATCAAGGAAAGCTTGGCGAATCAAGCGATGTCATGTCACTCCTATGTGTCATATCAACCAATCAATCTATTCGCTTTGCCTATAAATAGAGGCCAAAGCACAAAAGGAAGGGTCCAGAATTTCATATCAAAGTCCAGAAATTCATATCAAGGTCCAACATTGAGAGAAGTTTAGAAGAAAGAGCATTAAATCTCTCTTAAACCCCGAGATCAAGCCATAAAGCCCTCGGTAAATTTCGAAGAGAGGAATCAAAGGATCAAGTTCTTACCACAAAAATGTTTCAGAAATTATAAGCGCATCTTATCAAATTTATAAGATCAATATATAATTGTTTTTGCATTTCTCTTATTTTCTTATATTACTTTGCTTATGAGAGTTTCGTGCAAATAAATTTTGGCACGCCTAGTGGGACAATTTCTGCCATTCATCTCATCTTTTCCAAATCAAGTCAAATTTATCAATGGCCCCTAAGAACAACATCTCAAAGGCTACCCCTTCTGGATCTGCAACATGTGGTGCTGCCGCCAAGTCAACCATGCCAACCACATATGCAAGACCTGTGATGCAGAGCAGGGCTCCATCTGATATTGGGAAAGAAGTGGAGTACTTCTCATATGATCAAATCTACGAATACTCCAGCCCCATGTTCAATGACATTCCTCCTCAAGAAGTGGGAGTTACATTTGCTATCAGAACGACTCTATCTTTGTTGAATGCAGGAACCAAACCCCAGAAATCCATACATGCTGACAACAAATATGCTCAGATTTGACCTAGCCACTCCTCAAGAGGATTCAAAGCTGGATATGATGGCTCATGAAGATCCAACCACAAGTTCATCGACTATACCTATTATGATGGCGGACATCTCAACCGTTGAAGAACAGATCTCAAATATAAGAAAGTTGGTGGAAATCTTGCAAAACACACTCAATAGCAAGATCTCACGATTGCCCAACTACTGAATTGACTTGACAATGCTGTAGAAATGAGCCAGTCTGCTCTAAAACATCCCGAGCCTTCAAATACGTCGGGATCTACAAGAGTTTTGGATAAGCAACCTCAAGTCGAGTTCGAGACTAAAGACATGAGAGAAGCAGGACCTTATAGTGGACGCCACAAGTTCAAAAGAAGCCATAACAATCCAAGTCTCCTCAGATAGACTAATCCCTATAGTGGACGCCATCAAGGACAAGAATGAAAGGAGTATTAAATCTCCCTTTACATATTTTAAACCATATACCAAGAGGATTGATAACTTGAATAGGCTATCGACCTCTGAAATTTCAATAAATTTGATGGTAAGGGAAATCCTAAACAACATATTACACATTTCATTGAGACTTGCAACAATGCTGGCACATATGGTGATTACCTTATCAAGCAATTCATTCGATCTCTCAAAGGAAAGGCATTCGACTGGTACATCAACCTCATTGCTRGATCCATTGATAGTTGGGATGAACTGGAGGATGAATTCCTCAACCATTTCTATAGTACCCATCGAATGGTAATAATGTTGGAGCTTAGTCATATCAAGCAATGAAAAGATGAACCYGTCATTGATTACATCAATTGATGGAGAAGTCTGAGCCTGGATTGCAGGGATCGCCTCTCCGAACAATCTGCAATCAAGATGTGCATCTAAGGTATGTACTGGGGCCTCCAATACATCTTGAAAGGAATCCAACCAAGAACCTTTGAAGAATTGGCTACCCGAGCTCATGATATGGAGTTGAGCATTATAGTGCACGAAGATCAAGAAGTTTCAGTACCCAAGCCACGAAAGAAGGAAAGGTTTGACTTCAAGAAAATAACCAAACTATCTTCCAAATCCGATGCAAAAATATCATGAGAACAACTACAGTGCTTGTCAGGATACCTACAAAAGTGAGCAGAAAGATTATAGAGAAAGTAAAATACTACCCCAGATCTTGGAAGAAAGGGCATGATTTTGAAATACATACAAAATAAATAATATCCATTTCTCGATTCTGACATTTTAGAAATGTTTAATGACATGCTGAAAGCCAGGATCATCGAACTGCCAGAGATGAAGTGATCGGAAGAGGTAGGACGGTTGGGAGACCCAAACTATTGTAATATCATCGTCTTCTTGGCCATCCGAACGAGAAATGTTTCATCTTTAATGACAAAGTCATGGAACTAGCTCATAAAGGATGTACTGGAAGAATAAAGAGTGGCTACTAATCAAATAAGTATTATATCATACACTTTCTCCTCCAAATCCACTAATGCCAATGCTGCAGATGTCTCACAATCTCTTGAATGCTTTGTTGATATCAAATTTGGGCAGTTTAACATGATGAAGTTCAACGTGAAGCTCTCACATAAATATTTTTGTAAATCAATTAACCAAGTGACAGATATGGTTGCAAAACCATCTGAAAATATTGAAAATGGCAAAGTTGATCATTCTAATTTTGAAGGCTGGACAGCTGTAAAATGTCAAAAGATTCATGAAAAGAAAATTTGTAAAGAAGAAATTCATTCAGTGAACCAAAATAATAAAAAGAAGTGTACTAAGCCAAATACGTTTATTTCTGCAAAGGTCACCAACAAATCAAAGGGGTCATACATACCCAAGTATCGACAACGGACTATATTAGGGGAATTCTTTCTGAGAACATTTACTGACAATCTTGAAGTTGCCTCATTTGCTGCCAGAGATAAGATGGAAGTAAGTAACTCTGGCCCTTCCTCATTACAAGATTCAATTCAAAAGTATTGCCCTATTCAAGCCAAGAGATGCTCTTCAAATGTTGTCGCATGTATGACGACCATAGTTTTCAATGATGATGATTTGTTGTTTGCCTTGAAATCCCACAACAGACCTCTATTCGTATCAGGCTATTCATAAGAAAAGAAGATAAATCGGATATTGTTGGATAGAGGTTCAACAGTCAACATCCTTCCTGTGCGCATGCTAAAAGAACTTGGAATTTCCTCTCAAGAACTCTCTCAAAGTCGCCTCATGATCACCCAATACGRTTCGTGATTAGGGCATACCCAGTTTTGGCATAGCCTAATCTCGGGTTCGAAAATTTTTTTATCCTTTTTATAATAATAAAGAAAGCTAAAAAATTTACATTTTTAGATAAATTAGACCAATTACTAGTTCTTATAGACAAACCTTGAATAAAAATTGTAAATTGATTTTTAAATAGAATAAAAATGAATTGTTTACTAAAGAGAATCAAGGAAAAAGAGAGAGAGAAAGACTAAACCGATTTGCCTATTTCTGAGGATTCATATACCTGCTATTTGGTTTGCCCAAAAACAGAAAAGAAAGGGAAAAAGATTTGGAGCGAGACCAAAAAAAGGATGGAGTATTTGGCTAMATACCCAGAAGACACTACATTATCCCTTTTCTACTCCTCTTGTAAGTGGTCTCATAGTTCAAGTTGTCACGAAATTTTAATTATTCCTTTTTGTGTAAGAAGGCGTAATGAGTTTAGATGTCATCTAGAATTATATTTATTTGCAGTAACCTTGATATTATGCAATACTATTACTAATGGGAATAATGATATAATATTTTAATGAATAATATTTTTTATTACAGTTGACAATATTATGATTCATGCCAATTTGTTTATGATATAGTGGGCAAGAAGTCTTTATTTATAAAACTTAATTGTCAACTTATATGGTCGTTYAGATGTTCAAAATTAATAAGGATGAAATGTAGAGCTCAATACAATAGAACCTCCATAATTAATAACTTTTATTAAATAATAATTTCTTCTTGTCCCTACTCGGGTAAATTAGCTACATTAATAATTTCGATAAAGTAATTGTTTATACAAATCTTTTATCGGCAAAATATAATAATAACATGAGAAGAGAAATATGTAACAAAGTATTAATCTTACAAATTTAATAAGAAAAGTATTAAAAGCTTTGAAATATTCTCATGGCAATAACTCAATCTGTTGATTCTTCTTTTTGGAATTTCCCGTGGGTTTCGCACCTTGATCTCGGGATTTAGTGAGAAATTTGGTGCTCTTTCTTTTAATCTTCTCTTGATTGTCGGACCTTAATATGAATTTTTGGACCTCTTTCTCTTATGCTTGGGCCTCTATAGCAAAGTAAATTGATTTGATTGGTTGAATTTACATCTAGGAACGAGGTGACATTYACTTAATTTGCCGAGCAGCATTCATGATTCCATATGTTGAACTTTGTCATCCTTGACATGTGTCATAATTTTATTGGTTGAGATATCATATACTCCCCCAGTTTTAATGAGAGCATTTAAAGTTAATTCTTGATTATTGAAATAGATTATGAAAATTTAATTTAATAAAAATTTCATATCTACMAATTGATCCTTGGAACCTGGTAACGAGTGCAAATCAAACATAAATTTCCAGTGGACAAGTTCTAAATCAATCTACACAATTTGGATCAATTTTGCAGATCCAATAACTTGGATTATTTTCTTGGGATAATATTTAAGATACTTGAGCACCCTTCATTCTTCAACTAGTGAGCTCTTTTTTCCTYTTTAATTTGCTAGGCTTGTCCAAWTTTTCYTCAATTTGTTGGGCTTGCCTTTTCCATCAATTTGTTGAGCTCATTCTTCTTCCATTGTCCTTCTTGGGCTGGAACTTCGTTTATCTTTTTCTTTTAACTCTATCTAATATYAGATAATCCAAATCCTAATCTAAACATATCTTACATATTGAAGTTGTGRTAAAACTTATTATCTAAAAAGAGTCCCATTTATCTTACACATAATTGAATTGGGGTCTCAAATTTAATATTTTACGAAATATGCTTTTAATATTTTTTTTCTATATATATCAACATTATTATATATTCATTTTATACTATAAATGACATGATTAATTGCATAAGATAAATGAGACTCTTTTTTTTTTAAATGAAAATCGTATGATTAGACGATCATAGCTAAAACAGAATATCAAGATCAAGAGATTGAATTCATCATGCACAAACAATTGAGTATTACAGTTTAGTAGAAACGTATAGTACCTAGCATTTCCTTTCTYTTATTATCATATGTATAACATTTCCTTTTTTTGGCAAATATGTATAAATTTGCTTTGTCCATAAACAAGGAAAAAAAGAAGGAGATTATAAAAACAGCCCTATATAAACAGCCYTGTATGCTTACACTATCATATTCATTGACCTCATACTTGAACAATTGAACATCAAATTCTTTATTGTGCACACAATCAAAAATCTATCTAAATACTCAATAAGTTCTACTGCACATTAATATTTATTCTATTGATTGTGACCTATAATATTAATTAAGTGTTATAGATTATCTTCAATATTCTATTGAGATTATTTAGGGTATACATAATAGAAAGTCCTAATCTGTCTTTTTGCTGTCAAATTAGGCATACGAGTGCTGTTGTGTCGAATTCTTTGAGATAGACTGAAGTTGGTTCTGGAAGGCCACCAAGT
>MEJB01000029.1:4419351-4465894 GCA_001752375.1 Rhazya stricta | reverse complement strand
AAAAAATATTAAAAGCATATTTTGTAAAATATTAAATTCGAGACCACAATTCAATTTTGTCTAAGATAAATGAGACTCGTTTTTAGATAATAAGTTTTATCACAACTCCAATATGTAAGATATGCTTAGATTAGGATTTGGATTACTTGAAATTAGATAGAGTTAAAGAAAAAGATAAGTGAAGTTCCAGCCCAAGAAGGACAATGGAAGAAGAATGAGCTCAACAAATTGAAGGAAAAGGCAAGCCCAACAAATTGAACAAAAATTGGACAAGCCTAGCAAATTAAAGAGGAAAAAAGAGCTCACTAGTTGAAAAATGAAGGGGCTCAAATATCTTAAAAATGATCCCAAGAAAATAATCTAAGTTATTGGATCTGCAATGTTGATCCAAATGGTGTAGATTGATTTAGAACTTGTCCACTCAAAATTTATGTTTGATTTGCACCCGTTACCAATTTTCAAGGGTCAATTTGTATATATGAAATTTTTATTAAATTAAATTTTCATAATCTATTTCAATAATCAAGAATTAACTTTAGATGCTCTCGTTAAAATTAGGGGAGTATATGATATCTCAACTAATAAAATAATGACACGTGTCAAGGATGATCAAGGTTCAACCTATGGAATCATGGATGCCGCTCGGCGAAGTAAATGACGCGTTGCTCCTAGATGTAACTTCAACTAATCAAATCAATTTACTTTGCTATAGAGGCCCAAGCATAAGAGAAAGAAGTCCAAAAATTCATATCAAGATCCGACAATTGAGGGAAGATTAAAAGAAAGAGCAACAAACTTCTCACTAAATCCCGAGATCAAACTGCAAAATCCTCGAAAAATTTCAAAAAGAAGAATCAACAGATCAAGTTATTGCCATGAGAACATTTTAGAGATTTTAATACTTTTCTTATCAAATTTATAAGATTAATACTTTGTTACATATTTCTCACTAAATCCCGAGATCAAACTGCAAAATCCTCGAAAAATTTCAAAAAGAAGAATCAACAGATCGAGTTATTGCCATGAGAACATTTTAAAGATTTTAATACTTTTCTTATCAAATTTATAAGATTAATAATTTGTTACATATTTCTCTTGTCATGTTATTATTATATTTTACCGATAAGAGATTTGTACAAACAATTAGCTTATCGAAATTATTAATGTAGCTAATTTGCCCGAGTTGGGACAAGAAGAAATTATTATTTAATAAAAGTTATTAATTATGGAGGTTCTATTGTGTTGAGCTCTACATTTCATCCTTATTAATTTTGAACATCTGAACGACCATAAGTTGACAATTAAGTTTTATAAATAAAGACTTCTTGCCCACTATATCATAAACAAATTGGCATGAATCATAATATTGGCAACTGTAACAAAAAAGATTATGCATTAAAGTATTATATCATTATTCCTATTAGTAATAGTATTCCATAATATCAAGGATACTGCAAATAAATATAATTCTAGATGACATCTAAACTCATTACGCCTTCTTACATAAAAAGGAATAGTTAAAATTTCGTGACAACTTGAACTATGAGACCACTTACAAGAGGAGTAGAAAAGGGATAATGTAGTGTCTTCTGGGTATGTAGCCAAATGCTCTATCCTTTATTTGGTCTCACTCCAAATCGTTTTCCTTTTCTTTTCTGTTTTTGAGCAAACCAAATAGCAGGTATATGAGTCCTCAGAAATAGGCAAATCAGTTTGGTCTATCTCTCTCTCTCTCTTTTTCCTTGATTCTCTTTAGTAAACAATTCATTTTTCTTCTATTTAAAAATCAATTTACAATTTTTATTCAAAGTTTTTCTATAAGGACTAGTAATTCGTCTAATTTATCTAAAAATGTGAATTTTTTAGCTTTTTTATTATTATAAAAAGGATAAAAAAATTTCGAACCCGAGATTAGGCTATGCCAAAAATGGGTATGCCCTAATCACGAACCATATTGGGTGATTTGCTTGAACCATCTAAATTGACTTGTTTTATTTCATTTTTAAAAAAATTCAAATTTCCTAAAGCGTACCTAACTTTCACTAAATATAGTGATATAGGTGTCCAGTATACCCCCTTCAGAGAAACATTTCACTGTTTTTTAAATCACTTTTTCTYTCTTCTCTCTCTCCCCTAAATTCTTTCTAACAAGCAATTCAGTTTTCTTCATTTTAAAAATTGATTTGTGCCTTTCCCGTAATGTTCCTCTGGCCAAAGGTTGTAACCATTAAGATTTATCTAAACCCATTTGTGGCATGATCTAAAGTCACACTCAGTGATTCTTATGAACTAACATCTCTTCAACAGTCATCAAGATATTCTGAAACATTATTAATTTGTTCCCTCATATTTCACAATATCCATTAAATTTTAAAAAAAGCTGTCGTCAAAATATAGTCATTTTGCTTGCTTATTCAAAGAGACACAAGTTGATCATAAGAAGGCTCAAAATGGGAATAGGGTTGAAACATTTAGGTTGGTAGGCATGAAAGGTTCAAACGTTTAAAAGAATGCATATTACCATCATCTCTTGGTCAATTAATAATGCCTATTATTTCGCCTTCAGGAGTATTAAAGTAAGTTCTAGGATGTCAAAATTCCCCTTACTACCCATAATGCAATAATTAAGCAAAGCAACTCCTCAAATATAAGAATGTGGAAAAGTATGCTTAAAAGTGCAAAAATCATGCTAAGATGGACATTAATAGCTCATTACTTGAAAACTCCCTAGTATGCTTTACAGTTATCATATCAAACATCCAGATCAATTAGGCACTTTATGGATGAGGCAAACAAAGACTAGGGCAATGGTAATACTAAAAAAATAGAAAATTAAATAAAATAAAACACTAACAACCTACTAAAGCAAAAAAAAAAAAAAAAGAGTAATTACTAAAATAATAAAATTAAAGCAAATAAATTTTCATTATTTCACATTGGCATCACCTAAGAAATATCTACTTATCTTAAAATCTTATCTACAACTTTTTTAGCTAAGTTTAGTTATTATTGATAAACTCGTTTTTTATATTACATTTTTACCAAATTCTCTGCTGCAAGAAGACCTTTTCTTTTGATGAATATATAATTTACCTTTGGAGTCAACCAAGCAAGATAATGTCTAATTTGAAATGTTAAACAAAATAATGCATACGTTTATTGAGTACCACATTATTTAACTTTTTCTTTAATGGTGTCGTACCAAAATGTTTCAGAAATTGAACCGATAGTGAGTAGACYAATGTGAAATAAATCTAATATAATGAAAAAAAATAATAGTAAAGCCATGTTCAAGCAGGTCAAAAATTCAAATTAATGTTCTTCATTAAAGTAATGTCTTGTTAATTATTCGAGGTTTTCTATGAAGACTGGAAAAATTCAGCCACTATTATCGCACACTTAAAAGAGAAACATAGTGCCTTTTTGATAAAGTTGAAATTTGAACACTCAAGTATGAACATTAAATTTTAACATTAAATTAACTAGCATATATATAATGATTGTTCATCATTGAATCATAAAAAAAAAAAAATTAAAATGACTTTACATTAAACTCTAATTAAATACACATTTGACTTAATCATCAAGTTGAGATATTATTAGGTAAGATTAAAAATGAAATATAATGAACAAAAATAACAGTAAAGCCATGTTCAAGCAGATCAAAAATTCAAATTAATGTTCTTCATTAAAGTAATGTCTTATTAATTATTCGAGGTTTTCTATGAAGACTGAAAAAATTCAGCCACTGTTGTCGCGTACTTAAAAATGGTTAGAACCCAAATGTAGAGTAATAGTGCTTAATGGTTAACAGAACAAAATTTGAATAGCAAAAGTTTCCTTTTTCTATATATATTTTAGAAAAACAAATCATAATTGAACTCTAAGTCTAGGATTTAATGCTCTACAAGAAACGCTCTTAAAGTGTTTCTCTATGTTTTCATTTTGCACTATTGATGACACTTTTAGTTGTATAAGATAAATTAGACTCGTTTTTACACTATCTATCTCAGTCAAAATATGTTGTAAATATTCTCGAGCAGGTTAGACTTACTAATAATAAAACTGTAGATACTCTCGTTGTGTTTAATATAAAGTATTCTTCTTCTCATGGTATATGATGGTCAAATCCTACTTTTACTGTACTATTATTGTGAGCTTGATATATCTTATTATTACTCGTCCAGTTATTGCATATGTTGCTCATATCGTGAGTCAATTTTTTCCTTCTCCCACTATAGTTCACTTGTCAGCTATTCTTCGTAATTTGTGATATTTAGTACAGTTTACTAGAGTCTCATACTTTTATCCACGTCTTTCTTGTAGTTGCATGCCCTGTTTTAGTTTATTGTGGACATCACCCAGTTTTAGTTTATTCTTTTATTGCAGATTTCAGGAATTAAAGAGCATCGAGAATGGGGGGCAAGTTTTACTCAAGTAATAATGGAGAGCACCGAAATATGGACAAGAAGAAAGAGTTATTATTATTATTATWGATAAGTAGACCACCAAACACAATACAACAACAAAGTACAAGCACAAACACTTGCGATCSATAGTTTGCAATCACAGACTCATCTTATTAAATCAAAGTGAAAATAGCTAACGATWCTCATAGCAAACAAGACTCATTAATATGAGACTTCTCAAGCTTAGATAGCAGGGTYTGCAAGGAGGYATCCTTCAGCGGCCTTGAATAGATCCATGGCATTGCCTTTTTGTGCATCAATTTCTGTTGTGCCACAGCTAGCACCTTTGGCATGGCAAATACCCTTAAGCTTGATAATGGTTCCTCCATCACCTGAAGGTGCAAATTTCTCCTCATAAGAAATTGATTCGCAGTTACCACCCAACATTTCTCCTCCCATCAAAGTAAACTTGCAAGTGAGWTTCTGAGGATCAATAGAATCAACCTTGATCTTAAGTTGAGCACCATGGTTTGAAGGAAGAAAAAGAAAACAAAAGCTGCATTAGCTAATTAAAGGAAGAAACATATATAGGAAACTTGGTATGTCAGAATTAAACGCGAAACTATGCTGACCGTGAGTATAGGTTGCCTTTATGATTGTTCCAGCATCACGCTCGATGCTCTTGATAGTATTGGGGATTGCTTTTGGGATGGTGTGGTGTCCATTAATAATAAAAGCCTTGAACATCTTCTCAGGAGAAATAGAGGTCTTAAATTCTTGGGTAAAGGTGGTGGCGGCCATCTTAAGAACTACTTCGAGGGAATAGAAGAATTCAAGTTTGATTGAAATGATCCGTGTTTTGGATAGGAGAGCTCATTGGGGATATTTATAGATGGCCACTAGGCGTAAAACTACTTTCAGCGGGTCATAATGTGATAAAAGAAATGTTAGGTACAATTTATTTTTCTATAAAACTATTAGCATGATGCAATCTACCTCCTKCCCTTGATATTCTTTTYTAATCGACTRCATATAAGGTGGGTGAATGAATTCYTAATATCCAGTTWTCACTCTAAATGTAGACAATTTTAYRCTTTTGACTTGTTCCTTTAAATTTATATTGCAACTAATTTATATTCATCAATAGTTGACAAGAAAAGATAAAGGAAAGAATAAAAGTGAATACAGTTAATTTTATAAATAAAAAGTTATCGAACTTGTAGGTGTAAATGCATTAAGTGATCAGCTTTTAAACAAAATTTTATCACTTCAAATTTATAAAAGAATTCAAAATGCACTCAAAATATTAAGGCATTAATATTTATGTTTGATCTTAAATTCCTCGACTATTCGTTCTATGCCAGTCATCCACCTCCGCAGAACTCTCTCTTTAGAATAAAMTCTCCCTTCGTTATGAAATTCATGTATATTTCATTTGTTRCCTCTGAARGCCTCGTCTGCTTCTATCATGATCTCATATTTAGCGCTAAGTAATATCTTAAAACTCTCACATTTGTAATTATTTTTCCTCTATAAGGCGATAAAAGAGGCATAGTAATTTTATGATATTCCACAAAAATACTAAGCATAATTAATATGACAATTATGGTTCCTCTTTAGACTGCAGTCTTGAGTCTTCAAATATCAGTTTTCAGACTTTAGTTTTCATACTTCAATTATATCAAACAATGCTAGCATTATTAGAAAGTTTTGGTGAGGAAACCCTCTTGCTATAGCAGACCTTTCCCTTTGGTAAATATAATGTTATCTTTGCATCAAAATGAAAAAAAAAAAGAATCTATAATTCGAAATCTTAAATAAAATTCTAAATTCTTGCAAATAATTATATAACAATTGACGTAGGAGACATATATRCATTTATTGAGTACGACATTAATTAGAGTCAATTTCTTTTTTTATTTAAATAATTTACGACATCTTTAATGGGAAAAACATCTCTACCTAACATTTCTTTGTCACAATCAATTTACCCATATATCATTATTCTTTATTATATATTATCTCAAACTTTTATATATATCCTAAGAATTTAGAAATTCGATCAATATTTAGTTGATCAATGAGAAACAAAGAAAATGCCACCCCATGAAGTAAATCAATATAATTAACAAAAATAAATAGTAAACCATGTTGAATCACATTAAGTATTCAAATTAACGTTCTCCATTAAAGTAATATCTTGTTAATAATTCGAGGTTTGAGGACTAAATAGAGTGCCTGTTTGATAAAGTTGAACTTTGGACATTGAAGCTTGAAAATTTGAATTTTAAGACAAAATTAACTAGTATATATCCTTATTGATCATTAAATTATAAATAATTTTTTAAATGAATTTATCATAAACACTAAGGAAAATCAGACTTGAATTCGTAAGAGTTATCATCTTGAAAGTTGCATTCAGTGGAATACATTCTTTTATCTAACTATTCATGAATTTTTTGTGATTAAGCGTACTAAGAATGGGGTTTTCAAACATTTGGTCTCTACAAGGTAAAAACCTTCTCAATGATTTATTTCTTTTTCAATAAGGTTTCTGTTAGTGTTGTTTTCTCTTTCCTCTTTTCATGTTTCTTATTTCGTTTCTTTTAAAATAAAATATAAAATGTCTAAGATGGAGCCTCAATCTCCGGGAGCCTTCATCTCATGGAGACTCACCTGTTATAGTTCATAACAAAATGGCCTACAGCTCGTCACTTTCCTTCTGGTTCTACAAGGAGATTAGCCCGCCCTTTTTACCGAAGTAACTGTGCGTGCTTTGGCATATTTTGGCTCGGTATATGGACAAAGAGGGAGAAATTTGGTATATTTTAAGGTTATTTTGGTAATGACACTTGGTGTTCGTATGTGGTGTTTATGGTGCTTTCATTACAATTTGTGTGTTGGATATTTTGAATTTGTCACTTGCTGCAATGTTATTGACATTTGCATGTATTAGTATATGGTACTTTGTAGGGATGGTTGTTGGCATGCTAACTTATATGTTGGTATTTATCTGGTACATTAGTATTGGGTTATTGGGTAATAGCACTAAGTGTACCAGCCATATTAAAATTAGTTGCTTTGTTTGCTTATTGGAAAATTGGTATTGCTGACTTGGGGTATGCTTGGGTATATTGGGCTTTGATGTTAGTTTCTCACTCCTTTTGATATTATAGTAATGGCCAAGATTTTAGTTGTGTGGTGTGTTGAATTATATTTCTTTATCGAGGAATAATTGGGACTATTGTTTCTATTTTCATGTATGTATTAAGGTCAATATATTTTGGTAAATATGTATTAATTTTCTTTGTTCATATACAAGCAAAAAAAAAAAAGAGGGAAGTTGTAAGAACAGCTTCGCATGTTCACACTATCATATTCATTGGTCTCATACTTGAACAATTGAACATTAAATTCTTTCTTGTGCACAACAACTAAAGCACTTGTCTGGACACTCAACAAGTTCTACTCCACATTAATATTTATTCTATTGATTGTGACTTTAATCGAGTATTATAGATTATCTTTAATATTCCATTGAGATTATCCAGGGTATAGATAATGGAAAGTCCTAGTCTATCTTGTGTGTTATTATAGGATAGACTTTCAGTAGATTTAGAGTTAACTAAAAAATCCTATTCCAACTCTAATTGTGAACCCCAAATTGCACTCCATTTTTATCTAAGAAGCTTCCAATGAAAATACATTGTTCTTCTCTGTGAGAAAATTGAAAGACTTGCTCAGCTATTCATATTGCTTTGATTGTGCTTGGATTGATTCTCGAAGTTGGTTACTTATTGAACTACCCATTGATGAACATACTCTAAAGAATGATCTTGTGACGATTGCTGAAAGAAGCCTCAATATGAAGACTTGGTCAATGATCGAGCATCAATGTTGAAAGACTCAACAATTCACAAAGATTACAAAATTTAAATAAATTGGAGTCTTTTATTTATTGGAATGGTAAAAAATGTCTATGAACTTTTGTAATTAATTGTTTAATGGATTTAATTTAATGCCTCGACGTGGTATGATGAATATAGACATTTTAAACCAAACAATGTCAATTGTTGAGTTCTCTAACTAGTGTTATTTTGTCCTTTTTGTTATTGGTAATTTATCAAGAAATTGAATAAAAATAAKTAAATTGAGATAATTGTCAACCAAACAAAACTTATCACGAGATGGCCACTTGGTGGGAAACTACTTCCAKTTGGTCATAATATGACAAAGAAATGTTAGGTACAATTTATTAATACCATTGAAGGCCTCCATTCCCGGTGGTAAACTACTTCCGAATTAATACCGTTGAGATCCTGTGGGAGCAACACGCATTCGAAGGCCTCCATTCTATATAATTTGTGTAAAACGTGTGATGATCAACTTCTTTTATGTGAAACTTCTGTAGAACTTGTGTAAAACCCACTGAAAGTCTACCCAAAGTCTATCCTATCTAACACACAAGACAGACTGGGACTTTCTGATATGTATACCATAAATAATCTCAATAGAATATTRAAGATAATCTATAACACTTGATTAATATTATAAGSCACAATCAATAGAATAAATATTAACGTGCAGTAGAACTTATTGAGTATTTAGATAGATTTTTAATTGTGTGCACAATAAAGAATTTGATGTTCAATTGTTCRAGTATGAGGTCAATGAATATGATAGTGTAAGCATATAGGGCTATTTTTACAATCTTCTTCTTTTTTAGCTTGTATATGGACAAAGCAAATTTATACATATTTGCCAAGAAAGGAGTTATACATATGATGATCAACTTCTTTTGTGTACTTTCTTGTTGTATTCTCTTTGGTGATCTTCTACTATTTGTATAAACGTGAGTGTCTACTTATCGATAATAATAAAAATAATATATCTTTTCTATCGTATTATTTCGAGTGTATCGCTTAATTTCCATTATTGCCCAAAAATGTTTTGTAATTTTGTGATTTTACCATTCTTTAAGCTCTTTAATTCATACAATCTAAAAGTGTGAGATTGTCAATGTGTGCCTTCCTATTATCAAAAAGTGTGATTTCCCAAATTTAACGGCCTTTATAGTTATGTAGCTCGATTCTTAATATTTGTACTTAGATTTTAAATAGAATTAGAATATATTTTTAGATTCTGAATGTTGGAGCAGATTGGAGGTGAATGTTGGAGCGGCCTTTGGAATGTCCTCATTTCGGACCCTCAACTGATGGTAGCCAGATCTTAGATCAATCTTGGAAAAGTATCTCGCCCCCTGAAGTTGATCAGAAAGATCGTCGATCCTAAGATCGTCGATCCTTGGCAATGGGTATCTACTCCTTATCGTCACCTTGTTCAACTCCCTGTAATCTATGCATAACCTCATTGATCCATCCTGCTTCTTTACTAACAACACAGGCGCACCCTATGGCGAAAAACTAGATCTGATGAAACCCTTATCCATAAGATCCTATAATTGCGCCTTCAACTCCTTAAGTTCCGCATAAGCCATTCGATATGGTGCCCTAGAAATTGGTGTCGTTCCAAGCACTAAGTCAATGGCAAAATCGATCTCCCTTATTGGTGGCAAACCTTGAAGGTCATCCGGAAAGACATCCAGATATTCTCAAACAATTGGAATTTGTTCAATTGTAAGATTTGTTTCAAGAATCCCGCCTAATGAAGCTAGGTAGCCAATGCAACCCTTCTTTATCACTCGACTAGCCTTCATAGCTGATATTACCGGGATGGACAATTTCACCCTAGACCCGACAAAACAAAATTGTAACTCACCAGGAGGACCAAACACAACCTTCTTCTTGTGGCAATCGATTATGGCATGATGCTTTGACAGCCATCAATGCCTAATTTGACATCAAACTCCTTAATGTCTAATACTATCAGCTCCGCTATAAGCTCCTTCCCATCCAGTGCAACTCTGAGTTCATGACTACTCCAGAAGGTGTGGATACACTAAGCTATGTATCCATACGTGTACACGAAGTTCAAAGTTTCTTAGCAAAAGTAGGGTGAACAAAGGAGTGGGTAGCTCCTGAGTCAAATAATATCGTGGCAAGTGTATTATGCACAGATAAAGTGCCTACATAACAGGTGATCCTTAAAACTAATGCAATTATTTAAAGTGACTGAATTAATGCAATATTTAAGCTATAAGTATATGACACTAGGGCACAGTTGAAACACTCTCCACCATCTTGTAGTTTCTCTTCACCTTGTAGTCCTTGGCTAGATGTCCCGGCTTCCCACAGTTGAAACACTCTCTACCACCTCTACCACCTTCACTAGGGCATTCCCTAGCAAAGTGCCCTTRCTTCCCACACTTAAAGCACACTCCCTTGCCTAAGAGGCACTCACCCTGATGTTCCTTAACACAATTGGACCAAACTTTCCTCTATTGTTTGCTCTGCTGACTTCCCTATCTACTCTCTTGATCGTACCTCCTCTTCTAACCACCTTTAACCCAACCTTTCATATTTCCACCTCTGAATCTCTAATTCATGGGTCGACTTCTGGACTCTTCCTTACTCAACAATTGAGTCCTATCTACCAAAAGAGATTTATTGACAACCTCTTGGTACGTGGAAAGCTCAAAAGCAATCACCGCTAGTTTAATCTAAGACCTGGGCCCCTCTTCAAAGCGTCTTGCTCTCCTTTCCTCTGTAGCAAATAAATTAGGAGCAAACTTGGCTAATCGACTGAATTCAGCTTCATACTCACTGATAGATTTGCCCCTTTGCTCCAGCCTTACAAACTCATGCTCCTTTTATTGTCGCACACTCTTGGGAAAATATTTATCATTGAAGGCCTCAATAAACATTTCCCAAGTGAAGGGACTAGTGTCCCTCTCATGTTGGCRCTAAACCATCAGCCACTAGTCGTACGCCTTGCCTTGGAGCATGTATGCAGCAAAGTCAACCTTCTACTCACCTGTGCACCGCATGATAGARAAAGTTTTCTGGATCTCTGTCAGCTAATTTTCAACTTCCAAAGGATCAATGGTGCCTAAAAATGGCAGTAGGGTGAGCCTCTTGAATTCTGAGATCTTCCCATATTCCTGTGTTTCATTCCTTCTCGATTGGCTAGCCTATCCGAAGGCAATCATTGCCTGCATAAAGGCCTCCATAGTCATTAGAGTTCCTTGTGCAATGCGGGTACTACTTGTCCCTTCGTCTTGGGGCTGAACCACCCCATCTTAGGCTTGCGAACRCATAGTACGAACCATTACCAAACTAGAGAAATTTATTTGTATAAGAACTTCACGCACCGATAAAGCATATGTTTATAAAAATTGAACATTATACATCATCCCCAAATTAAAACAAAATATAGGCAAAACATATTTCTAATACCAACTTAACATTTGACATCATTCGAGAATTTAATCAAAATGTAAACTTACCAGATTGTCCAAGAAGGGAAGTTTGTGGCACGGCCTGATACCCATATAGCTTTCATAATTTATAAATATCTTCGTACGAAGTGCACATAATCGTTTTTAAAACTCTAAGCTCTGATACTGTAACACCCGCAGATTAGGAACCGTCCTAAACCGAGAGTATCGTTGACTTTATTCATATTCATATTAACTACTGTAGAAAATAAAATCTGAATACTTTGTCTAAAACGTTTTATAAAAATTTTGGCGGAGTTTCCTCTAAAATTTCAACAACTACTCCTTGTATACAATCAAAAATTTCCCAAAAATTTTCAATACTCGTAAATAYCATGTATTCCAACACAACAAACGTTCAATATAAATAAATCTTCCATTTCAACAATCTTTTACTAACTTAACACCTAACGAAATTGAGATTTGCGGAACTTGAAAGAATTTAATGCACGAATAGTTAAATCAATTAAGAAATAACTTAAACAATACATAAAACCTCTCTATTCACCATTTATCTTATTCATTTAAAATTTGCTTAAAATAACACTTCGRGGTATCAAGGCTTGCACACAAACGACCTYCACGCATTACTTGGCTACACATCACCTGAAATGCAAAATGAAGGAATTAGAATGAGCTAMAAAGCTCAATAAGCAAATYCGATGCATGAATGTATGTAAAATGCACTATATACCATGGATTAAAATTTCACTTCCTCAAATAAAACTTTCTAAATATTTCCATAAAACTTCCATTTCAAAATGTAAGAACTTTTCAAAACCTTTCCATTTTATTAAAATCGTGAGCTCATTTAGTGTAACACCTAGCCATTAAGCTTGCAATGGGCGATTGTTCTTTGGAACCCGATTACATTTCCTACCGGTAGAACCGCATAGCGATTAACATCACTTTAACTTTTTCTTTCATTTTTTTCTCACCTCCCAAGAGGTGAACATTACTTATCTTCCTACCCTACAAAAGGGTTAGGTCAGGTGCGCCGGTCCCCCACACCCCATTTCCTACTCATATCTTTCATGGCTAGGTTTACACTCCTTTCCGAAATTTTAACCTTTTTTTATAATAATTCATTTATAAAATTCTATTTCTTCAGAAATTTTATTTCTTAATCCGTTCACTTTCTAAATGCTCGAATAACTCATGCTAGAAATGATGTAGAATACTATAAGTAGATGCCTATGATATAAATCAATAAATCCATATTTAAATATATACATCTACAGTAGGAATACCTTACRTGAAATAATCCAACACAATCATAATATATTACATAACACAGTCCAATATAATCACCACATAACACACAACGGAATAAGTAGATGGTATGATGATTTAMTTACATGGAGTCCTTAACGTTAAAATTCTACTCAAATCACAAAGCGAAGTCCCTTAACCGCTCTTAATGTCAATGTGTCCAAAAATGACCTAATTATTATTACAAAAAAAATGAAATTCATTTAATATTATTGACCAACCTYAAAACATTTAATGCTTATCCTAGGAATGTCATTTGCCAATATTAACCTRTACTTAGTTCCCACATYGCAAAACTATCACATTCTTAAAGGTACAACTTATTTCATGGCTTCCTACCCTTTTCAACAATTGATAATGATAATACCAAACACAATACATTTCTAAGTCAAAACATATTCTTTATACAAATTAAACTCRTTCTTAGATCGGGTATTAAACCTAATCTATGTTCTCCCATAATTACGCTATAGAACATAATTACATAAGTCATTAAATTTCCAAAATCAAATAACAATGTTTTCACTTTTAAATTCAAAAAATTCTAAGGGTCGTGGAAGCTGCGTTGCACCTTGGGCGTGTGCTCAGGCAGCACGCGCGCAACAACCCTACTCGCGCAGTGTGCTTGGTCGCCTAGGCCGCTAGTGGCCTACGCACTTGGCCGCTCGGTTGCCTCGGCGCCTGGGCGCTTGGTTGCTATGCCCCTGATGAGCTTTGCTGCTTCTAGGCGGAAGTCTACCGACCGAAACAGAGGCTGGACGGATGAAGGCGGCAAGCTGGTGACTGGTCTGGTTGGTCCATCGAGTAGCCCAACCAGTAGCCACAACAGTGCACCGAGGAAGGTCCAACAAATCCACATCTGATCGAGCTGGATTTGGACGAGGTCATCTTGGATCAATGTGTAGCACTGGTCGGGCAAAAGGCYGAGAGTCATGTAGTGGCACTGCGAGCCTGACGTGCGGAGCAATGACTGATCGGTTTGGATCTAAGTAGATCTCAATGTGACAAGCTCGGACCAAGGATGACAATCGGTGAAGYGGCGATGAGAGAGCAGCCACGATGTGTGTGTTGTCCTGGCAGAAGCACCACAAGGAGGAAGACCCATGTGCTAGATCTGGACTCCGGCGGTAGCCGATGATGGCAAGGAAGCGCGGCGTCAGACAGGAGAAAGGAAGAAAAAGGGAAGAAAGGCAGCAGCTACTAGAGAGAAGAAAGGGAGGAAGACGGTGAGAAAGAAAGAAGGAGAAGGCGATGAGAAGAGGGTGGCAGCGGCAATATAAGGCGACGGCGGCAGCAACAAGAGAGGAAGAAAAAGATAAATGCTAGGGTTAGGTTTTTTTTTTTTTTCAACTCAGGCCCAACTCAAATCCTTTGGGCCTCCCCATCCCACAACCAATCTAGTCCAATGAATCAAATTTTTTTCGGGCTTTCATTTTGGTCATAAGCTAGTTTCCAGATGAGGTACAAATAGGCCTAGCAAGTTGAGCCACTAACTAAACAAAAACCCTAATTCAATTAACACGATAATTCCATACTTAATTAAACATACAATTAAATAATGATCACATAGAAAATTATCAAACCCTAGTTGGCACACAACACATACGATCATACAGAATTCATAAAAATGAAAGAAATAATATCCTGGGTATTACATATAGGGGTGGCCTCTGGGTCCTCGGTTGAACTCTCTTGCTTTTGCTCTTCATTAGAATACTCAACCAACGGAATCATAGAGGAAGCAGTCGAGTGAGACCTTCACTTACAAAATAAGAACGGTCAGCTCTAGTTGCATCATCACTAAAGGATATTAAAATAGATGGAGTGCACTACTTTTATTCGGATGACCACTGGAACATTGACTGACGTCAGCCATTTTGATTTCCTTACCCAGTAGAAGCAGCCTCGGAWCGAGATAGGTCTGGAAGGGCATCCACATCAATCAGCTCCGCCGGTTTTGCAAGATAAAAAGAAGAGGTAAAAACAGGGATCCAACTGTTTACCACCAAAAAAGAACCAGCTGATTGAAGAACAAACATACCTAGGGAAAAAGCAGGATATTTAGTCTTCCTCTTCTTTCTTGAGGAGCCCAGCAAGAGGAGACATGGTTGAAAGAGGGAAGGCAACAAGAGCAGCGATAGAGAGATTACACTTTTTCAGTTTAAAAAAAGTTCTAGCAGCCAAGCCAGAAGCTGAAAGAGTAGAGAAAAGGAAGGTCATAACAAGCATGGCCAGTTTCTAAAGGCATTCTACTGATTCAGCCAAAAAGAATGCATCATATATCTGGTCCAACCACGTCGCAAAAGYTGAAGCACTCAAGGGGTAGGGTCAAAAGTTCTTGAAAATGAATTTTTCAAACTTTGATTGGCAGTATGCAGGTCAAGCTTTGATCAGCCTTGGCAAGGTTCRGACGGTTAGCTAAAGGGGTGTTGAGCTGAGAGTCAGTTAGTATATCCTGCATCACCCCAAACTACCTGGCATAACAGTAAGGATAGTATGACTCGGCTGGCATTTTGGAGTAGTAAATTGTGGGCCAAACACCATTCAACAGGAACTGAGGAGTTAACAAGCTAGTTTAAATACTTTTGACATCAGCATAATTGGAGCTGTCAAACCGCAGTTGCAGCCAATCTGATCCCTCATCGTTACTACAGTAAGGGAATGAGTCATTGGCAGCGTACCACTTGGACTAGAGAAAGTTGAAGATCTCATGGGGAGCAACTTGATTTTATAGGTACCTCACRTAGCTGATAACCCGTTGCCTCATGAGTAGCCTCAAGACKCCAACTTCCAAACAACTTATCCCGAAATCTCGGATATACTGACATAGTGTTGAGTCTAATCTATTCYGATTAAACTAGCATTCGAGCAAGCATACGCGGCCCAAAAGTAGTAAGAGAGAATAGGATGTTGATTCGACGAGAATAGTTAAACAAAAGAAGAAACGGTATAAACTTCAAATAAAAGAGATAAAAATATGTAGCAATAGAGGGGGACAATTAATGGTGATTTCTAGAAAGTAGATGACTGAAAGCGAGWAAATAAATATAAAATGACTGAAATAAATAAATTTAASATAGTAAGCTATAAAAAATTAGTGGCAAAAGTTCGAAGTCAATRTCAGTTTTGAATGTTGTAGCATAAACGTTCAATTCCATGTAATGTCTTATATGAAGCCAAACATAGTGCAAATGTGAAAAATGCAAGGACACCAAACCATACCTCTATGGTAATCTTTCCAACCATTCTGTAATATTGTAAGTTCGTTGATTGGTGAAATAAGTGTCCTCATCTTGGCCAGGTACTAGTGCTGTAGCAACAAGTCACTTGAAGGTTTAAAAATTGTTATTCCTTAACCCTTGGTGATTGTTTTGAAAATTTCAATCACTACATAAACTATATGCTAATGGCCATGATACTCAATTACTTTATTCATCAATATTGAGTTTCAAAAGTGGGTAATTTTGGCTTATGACCTCCTAAACTTAATCGAAAAATTTCAATCTCTCGAAGAGTACACTCGATATAGACTTGAACAACCTTAATCTTGAGTTTTAGCTTTTCCAAACTTTTCACCCTTGAAATGGATGATGAAAGCATAGCTTTTTTAGAAGAATAGATTCAAAATTCACAAAGAATTCTTACTRATTAAAAAAAAAAAAAAACTTRAAAGATTTTTTGCATCAACCTATAAGAAAGTTTTTGAAATAGAAATAAAGATGGATCAAACTACAAGAAAGGTGACTTTCATCCTTTCTTAACTCTAACTACAACCAAAATGTAACCACCAAACTAAGATGGTTCCTTCTGTTAGAAAAACCTTAACTAAATTCTAAGAACTCTCTTCTAACAACTAAAACACTGACTCCTTTCTGCTTGAAGTTTGTTCCTTATATAGAGCCCAAAATGAAGCTAAGTTGGCAATTGCTATAGCATTCTTCTCTGATAGGTCAGTGTTAACTCAGTAGAGATTCATCTTGTAGTGTTGATTTTGGGTAATATGGTCCTCAATACTTTTTCCTTGTCTGGCCATTTTGGGTAAAGTTTAGAAGTCAAGGCAGAGCTCCTTCTTTACGTCATTTTCACTCAGATTCCTAATTAAATGCAAGGGATTTGTAAGGCTTTTTTAGAAGATGCACCTCACACCCATTCTCAAAATTGTGAATGATGTAGCATTTTTGTTATCCTGCAAAAACTTCCCTAAAAATTAAGCTTTTTTAGGTTTTAAATAGCTACTTTTGCATTTTACATGTATAACAATAGAGATATCATAATTGAGGCGACAAACCAAGATAAATACCATAAGTTCATAACGAATCAACCAAAATTGGACTAAACTGGGGATCAAAATAGGGATCTTATAATCGCTTATCACTCCCCAAACTTAAATCATTGCTAGTCCTTGAGCAATACTATAGCATTTCGTTCATACTTAGATAACTTTCTTGCATTTATTATGCAGCAAAGTGTAGTCAGGCAACTAGCAAAGTTGAAAAATCAAAGGTATCAAGTAGAAGGTGTTTGTTAAAAAGTTGACGAATTAAAATAGGTTAAACTCAGCAATCATTCTTTGGTCTTTTAAATCACTGGATGGTTTGTTGCAGTAAGCAAAGAATTCATCCACAAAAGTTTCATACAAAAAACTTTTGATGCAAAATAGCTTTGTCGCGAGAATTTGAGCATTAAGATCAACAGGGGGTTTTACATCAGCTTAATATTTCAATAGGTATTCTCGTGTCACAAATTCTAAAAGCATACGTAGGTAGCATGAGTGTCTCAATTACCTAGCATTTGTCACAACTTATGAATTGCTATAGCATACTCTTATCTTATTCCCCTTTTGATGCAAAAGCATATATGGGTAGCATGAGTGCCTTTAGTTATTATGGTACTGAAAATAGCGGAGTAGTTTTTCATTTAAGGCTTTTTTTTCCTCCTCCCACAAAATTATTATAAACATTAATCATATGTGACTCATAGAAACAACAAYTTTCACTGAAATTCAATGGTCAAACCCTCTTTTACTAAACCATAACAAATTGCAAGTTAAAAAGAAGTTTTGCACGGCTAAAATGATATTTACACCTTAACCTATTCAAGTAATTTATCAAAAYTGCAAAAATTTCCTTAGTTAGGCTAGCACAACTAGTTCAATTAAGCATATCAAGTGAAACAAATATTTGCTATAGCAAAGATGATTCGTAGCATGATAAAAAAACATAAAATTAAACTAAAATACCAAAATACCACTATTCAAAACCAAAAACAAACCAAATTATAAGTAGGAATGTTGAAAACGAAAAAAAAACATTAAAACATTGTTCAATTCTTCCCAAACTTCACTTAAATTTTCAGAAAAAAGGCTCGTACATCCCTCAGGGTATATCAGTAGGCAAGGTTGTCTTTGCCGAGTTATAGGGTCTCAACATCATCATCAGTCTCCTCAATATCAGATTCTAGCAGCTTAGTGGGAAAGGTTGGATGGGTGCATGTGTTTATCACCTTCAACACCTTGGCCATATTTAGCCAGTCCACAACATCCATGTTTTCCACATAGGCYCGAAACTTGGCCATTTGCTTGTTCAGTTGATTCTGTGATTGCTGCAACATCATTAAAATCTCCTTCACCTGCACAAACTCCTACTCTATTGTCTTATGGGTTTAGACGCAATAGGCTTACCTCTTTAATCTCTATGACTTCATCATCATCGTCCTTCTTCTCCTTGTATTATCCCTTCTCCAAACTCATCTTCAGATTCAAATTCTTTTTATGATTCTTTCTCAACCTCTYTCACGACTTCTGATTCCTCAGATTCAAGTTCATCCTTCAACAATAGTAGCCTTTCATTTCCTTGCGGTGGGGGCAGATGCCTCTCCTATTTCCTYACATATTCTWTCTATAGCTCATTGATGGGGGCTATATTTTTTGCTGTCTCTTCGTTGGGCTTATCAAGGCTCCCGCTTGTCGGTATAATAGAGTTATAAAGGAAGGGAAGAAAATTTCCTTCTTTTTAGTGTATGCATGCATCTCAACATAAATAATCATACAACATTAATAAATCTCCAAATAAGAATAGAGCACAGAAGCATCATACGTTTATGTGAGATTGTGTAATCATGGATAGTGAGAGTGAGGCGAGATTTAAGAAAATGGTTTTGTCAATGAGATGAGTGAGGACCTTAGAGTCGTCCTTGCTCCAGTGGTTMATATACTCCACTCCGTTCCYTCCACTGTTAGGGTTTTCAAGATTTCTTCATTCAAGTCGTCATTAGTGTCAAAAACCATTTTTTGTGTTTAGATTTTCCATCAAGGAGCTTGTATGCCTTGCTAATGGTTTTTTACCCTAGCTTTACAGCTTCTYCTCTCGCCATGACGGTTCCTTCATTTAGATCTCCAAAGCAAGCATAAAATTCCCCCTCCCATTTGTTGTGAGAGATTCCTTTTTTCACACAATCAATGATCTCAGTTGTATCTTTGGTAAAGATGAAATCGTTTTCCATCAGTAGAGTTTTCTTTTTGAAAAAATTATCAAACCTCTTTTCTACTTCTCTAGTCACGAACCTTGGCAGAGGGGATAGCTTCTTCGGAATGGTAGGAAGTTTTTGCACCATTATTGAGGGTTTTTGCTGCAATTTTCCATCTTTTTTTTGTATCTTCTTTGCTATGAAAAATATTCCAGCTGATTTATTCGCTTATTCAAGCTCAACAATTGATTAGACCTATGGTTAGACCTATGGTTCAATCCTAAAAACTTTTTCCCTCTTTTTGCTAGTTTCATCACAACTCTTGAGTTCCAAAAATTGCAATGGCTGGATTGGATTCCAATCTAGGCTTTCCTTTTTGATGACAAATGGGTGTTGCCACCTATTCGCCTTTCTACTGAATCAATCAATTCTTGTGATGTGGCACTTCCCTAGCCTTTGATCTCCTTTTTATCTTTTGTAGACTTCTCTTTTCTCCTACAAAAAACATTAAAATGGTGTAGTTCMGTTTTACCCTTSAAAAGTTAGTGATGTTAAGGGTGAGCTAAAATAAAAATAAAACAATTAATTGGAAACAAAACGTAAACTAAGGGTTGCCTCCCTTCAGCACTTAGTTTATCATACTTAACTTTGCTATAGCTTCATCATGCATTGCTAAGTGTTAAATAAGTCCTTTCTTCTTTTTGCTCTCCATTGACTTGGAATGTTCCTCTATTCCTATCATYCTTCAATTTTACTACTTATAAGGGTGAACTTTGCTGACCTTAAAAGGTCCTGGTCAACAAGACTTTAACTTTCCAAGGAAACATTTTAACCTAGAGTTAAATAGCAAAACTTGGTGCCCTTCTTAGAATTCTCTTTTAAAAATCGTTTGATTGTGTCATCTCTTGGTCTKTTCCTTGTACATTCTTGCATTTTAATAGGCAACATTTCTRAACTYATCCATCTCGTTGAGCTGTAACATTCAGTGTTGGCCAGCTCATTTCAAATCTGGATTCAATGCTTTGATTGCTCATTGTGCTTTGTGTACCAATTCAAAAGGTAAGTGCCAAGCCTTCCCATAAACCAATCTAAAAGGGGACATTCCTAATAGTGTCTTGAAAGCAGTTYTATACGTCCATAATGCCTTATCCAATCTTTCAGGCCAGTCTTTTCWGTTTTGACAAATAAATGTTTCTAATATTCTATTTATCTCCCTATTCGAAACTTCTGCTTGCCGACTTGTTTGGGGATGATATGCTATAGGTATTTTATGCCTTACCCCTACTTTCTAGGAACTTTTTCCATCATTTTGTTGCAGAAATGCATACCTTCATCACTAATCAAAGCTCTTTGTGTACCAAATCTTGAAAAGATGTTCTTCTGAAGGAATTGTACACTGCTTTGGCATCATTGGTTGATAATGCTACAGGTTCGATCCATTTGGACACATAATCGACAACAACCAAAATATAGATTTGTCCAAAAGAGCTGGGAAAGGATTCCATGAAATCTATTCCCCACACATCAAAAGGCTAAATTTTCAAAATATTATTCAATGAAATTTCATGCCTTTGGGAAATATTTTTCACTCATTGGCATCTATCACAAGACCTACCAAATTCGTAAGAATCATCTTAAAACGATGAAAGTGAAAAATGACCAGTTTGAAGTACCTTCACAGCATTTCTAGTTCTACCAAAGTGTCCTCCATAYGGTGCTCTGTGACAATGTTGTAKCATACTTTAGATTTCCTCATCAACAACAATATATTTCATCATAATTTAATCCACACAAAGCTTGTACGAAAATGGCTCATCCTAATAATAGTACTTCGTGTCATACATGAATTTCTTCAATTACTGCTTATTTAGTCCCYGTGGTTTTATCCCACTGACTAGGAAGTTGACAATGTCAGCATACCATGGTGTTGTATCATTTCAGATGGCAAGAATTYGTTCATCAGGAAATTAGTAGCAAGTTGCACTTGGGGATCTTTTTCTTCCTTTTCCAATCTGGACAAATGATCTGCAACTTGATCCTCAGTTCCCTTCTTTTCTTGAATCTCTAAATCAAACTTTTGTAGCAACAATATTCACCTRATCAATTTTAGCTTAGCATCTTTTTTTCGATCAAATATTTGACTGTTGTGTGGTCTGTGAACACAATCATCCTTGTTCCTACAAAATAGGCTCGAAACTTCTCAAAGGTAAACACTACCTCAAGCAATTCTTTCTCTGTGTTATGTAATTCTATTATGCTACATTGAGGATTTTKCTTGCATAATGAATAGGATAAGAAAGCCTTTTTCTTTGCTAGAGTACTGCTCCTACTACATAATCACTTGCATTGCACATTACGTCAAATGGTAAAATCCAGTGTGGTGCTATTATCACAGGAGATGAGACCAATGCCTTTTTCAATTGTTCGAACAATTTGCTACAATAATCATCAAAATCGAATGGCATGTTGTATGGAGCAAAGAGCATAAGGRTTTTGAAATCTTTGAGAAGTCCTTAATGAACATTCTATAAAAACTTGCATGCCCAAGAAAACTCCTKACTTCTTTCACATTGGATGGCGGGGCCAATTCCTGAATGACTTCGATTTTTCCTTTATGAACCTCCATTCCTTCCTTTGAAATTCGATGTCCTAACACAATGCCTTCTTGAACCATGAAGGGACATTTTTCCCTATTCAATACCAAGTTGATTTCTTTGCACYTGATCAACACTTTTTCAAGAYTGTCCGAGTATTCCTCAAATGTCTCTCAAAGAACTAAGAAGTCCTACATAAGGACTTCTAAAGTATTTTTTATCATATCTGTAATAATTGCCATCAACCACAAAATGTTGCTGCAGCATTCARAGCTCGAAGGGAATCCTTCGAAATGCAAACGTTCCATATGGATAGGTAAATGTGGTTTTATCCTGGTCTTTTAGTGTTATAGCAATCTGATTATATCCAGAATATCCATTAAAGAAGCAATAATATTCTTTTCCAAAAAGTCTATCCTGCATCTAGTCAATGAATGCAATAGGGAAATGATCATTTTTTATAGCACTGTTGTGCTTCCAATAGTCCATGAATTCTCTCCAACCAGTTACCATTCTTAGAGGGATCAATCCATTCTTTTCATTCATTACACTATTACACCTCCTTTTGTTGGAACATATTAGACTAGGCTCACCCATTGGCTATCCGAGATTGGATAAATTATTTCAACATCTAACCACTTAATGATTTCATTCTTTACAACTTATTTCATGATTAGATTCAGTCTCCTTTGAGGATTCACAGAATTACTACAGCATTCTTCCCAAGATGATTTTGTGCATGCAAGTTTGGACTTATTCTCTTTATGTYCACCAAGAGCTCATCCTCCAATTTTTTTCTTCCTTAAGATAGGCATACTTCAAATGAGATGCCAACGCTTTTTCTTTTACAACTAGTGGATCTTCGATTGATAGTTTAAGTGATTGAACACTTCTCTGAATAAGTCTAATGATTTAAATCTTCGAYYGATTTTCCTCAAAAATTTGTTGAGAGTTTACCCATGCCAATGCTGCATCATTAGCTGAGCTTTCACTTTTTCTTCATAGCTGTCATCTTCATCATCTGAGTGCAGAATGCTATAGCATTCTTCAACATGCTTAGCATCCGTTGATTTGACTTCTTTCAATGTGGAGCACTCTTCTTGCTCATCTGGGAATTTAGTGCATTRAAGATGTTGAAAGTGACTTGTTGATCATCTACCCTCATTGTTAGTTTCCTTTTGTGGACATCAATCACAACCCTTCCTGTAGCAAGGACGGAACTTCCCAAAATGATGGGCACCTCTTTGTTAGCTTCGTAATCCAAAATAATGAAGTCTACTAAAAATATGAATTTCTCAACTTGGATTAAGACATCACCAATCTTTCCTTTAGGGTATGCATAGGTGTGATTTGCCAATTGCAAAGTGACGGTGGTTGGTATTGCCTCTCCAATCTTGAGTTGTTTGAAAATGGACATGGGCATAAGGTTAATACTTGCCCTAAGATCATAAAGTGCTCTTCTTCAGTAAGAATTCTCAATAAAGCATGGTATAGTGAAGCTTCCATGGTTTATTTTTGGAAGCAATTTGTTCCATAAAATAGATGTGCAGTCCTTCGTTAATGAAATTGTGTTAAATTCTCCAAGCCTTCTTTTCTTTGATAAAATTTCCTTCATAAATTTACATGATTGGGCATTTTCTCTAATTCTTCAACCAAAGGTAGGTTGACGTCCGATGTTTAAGGATCTACAAGAATTTGTTAAATTGCTTATCTTGCTACCTTGCAATCAGACTTTGARGGAAAGGTGGTGGTGGTTTATTCTGAATATTGTTTGGTTGCTTTGCTACAACATCAAATTCCTCTAATACTCAAGGAACTAGCTCTTTGTTGGCTTCAAAGTTGTTATCTTTCTAAGCAGTTGTCATCTCCTTTATTGTTCCTTGTGTATCTATTGGTTCTTTCAATTCATTTCCACTTTTGAGGCTTATAGCTTTACATTACTCCTTTCCTTCTCTTCTGGGGTTTTCAGTATCACTGGGCAATGAGTATTGTTTCCTGGTGCTCAATGCTGAAGTAATTTGGCGTACTTGACTTTCCAAGTTCCTCAGTGATGTTGCCTGGTTCTAAATGAGGGCATCTCTGGACATGTATTCTTTTAATAATGTATCCATTGAGGTTAGCTTTTCATGGTGAACTACTCTTTGGTCTTGAATCTATTGCAAGAATACAAGAGAATGAAATGGTCTCTAATGCTGATTTACTGTAGCATTTCCTAATTGATACTCCCTGAGAAATTTCGAAGCTGCCTCCATCCAGGTTTATAGGTTTTTGAATAAGGATTATTTTCTTTGCTGAAGCGCCTAAATGTAGCACACAAATTCTGGATTAGATGGGCAATTGTCAAAAGTATGTTGGTCTCCACAATACACATAATTGACAGTGGCTTGTTGTTGTGTTCGATATGCAACTGGCAACTTCATATTCTTCAGGATATTGGTTAAAGATGCAACTTTCGTTGAGAGGGCTGTCACAACTTCGACTTCATGTACTCCTTCGACTCTTTTTTCTTTTGTCATTCTAGATGTTGTCCACTGATAGTTGTTACTTGCCATTATCTCTATTATATTGAGTACTTCATTATATAACTTTGATAGCAGTGCTCCATTTGCTTAAACTTCAACCACTATTCTTGTTTGAGTGTTGAGCCCATTGTAAAAGGTCTCCATTTGAATCCAGTATTGGATGCCATGATGAGGGCATTTTCAAAGCAGTTCCTTCAATCTTTCCCATGCTTCTTACAAGATTTCATCCCCATGTTGCTRGAACGAGGTGATTTCATTTCTCAACTTTGCATTCTTTGCAAGTGGGAATTATTTCATCAAACATTTCCTTGCCAAGTCAGTCCTTGATATTAAAGAACTTAGAGGTAAAGAGTTTGACCACTCTCCTTGTAATACCAGAGATGTATTTTTATTTTCTTTACGAACTTTATATAATTATATAATTTATATTCTAATCCATTAATTAAATTATATACATGATTATTAATGGCTTGGTTATTCTAGAAATATATTGGAATATAATTTAATGTGAAATTTAGGGTTTGTACAATAAAGTAATGTATATTGTGGTTGTGATTATTATGGTTATTTTAAGAATAGTTAGGAGTCATGAGATTAATTTGTACTACTAGTAGTCCGATTTTTTTGACATGAACTTTAAACTCGAAAATTATTGGTTAATGTTATTCATAGGGTAAATTCTGAGTTTTATATTGGTGAACACTCATGTTAAGTAATGCATATGTATTTGGATAAACAAATTTCAAATGAATATTCTTTGTGTAATAATATTAGGATACTTTTGGCACATTGACATTGTAGAAAGCCAAGGCACTTCGCCAGCGATTTAAAGTAACCGATCTACTAAGGACTTCAAGTACTTGAATTCTCATACTCATTAGTTATGATGCACGTGTATTGTTATTACAATTGAATTTCTCTATGTGAATTGAATGTGAGCGCATGGTTTATATTGAAGTAAGTAAGTAAATTCTCACAATCTCATTAGTTATGATGCACGTGTATTGTTGTTACTATTGAATTTCTCTATGTGAAATTGCATGTGAGTGGCATGATTTATATTGAAGTAAGTAAGTAAATTCTCACATTCTCTTAGTTATGATGCACTTGTTGCATTTGTTTGTTACAATTGAATTGCTTTATGTTGAATTGAATGTGAGTGCATGGTTTATATTGAAGTAATTAAGTGAATTCTGACATCCACATTAGTTATGTTACATGTGTATCGCTATGATTATTTAATTTCTCTTATGCGAATTGAATGTGAGTTCATGGTTGACATTGAAGTTAGTAAGTAAATCCTTACATTCTCATTAGTTGTGTTGCATGTGTATTGTTGATACGGTTGAATTTCTATATGTAAATTGAATGTGAGTACATGATTTATATTAAAGTAAGTAAGTAAATTCTCATATTCTCATTAGTTATGATGCCTATGTATTGCTGTTATGATTGGATTGCTCTATGTGAATTGAATGGGAGTGCAGGTTTATATTAAAGTAAGTAAGTAAATTCTTACATTCTCATTAGTTATGATGCACGTGTATTGTTGTTACGATTGAATTGCTCTAACATTCTCATTAGTTATGATGCACGTGTATTGTTGTTACGATTGAATTGCTCTATGTGAATTGAATGCGAGTGCATGATTTATGTTAAAGTAAGTAAATTCTCACATTCTCACTAGTTATGATGCACGTGTATTGTTGTTATGATTGAATTGCTCTATATGAATTGAATGTGAGTGTAGGGTTTATATAGAAGTAAGTAAGTAAATTCTCACATTGTCATTAGTTATGATGCAAGTGTATTGTTGTTACGATTGAATTGTTCTATGTGAATTGAATGTGAGTGCATGGTTTATATTGAAGTAAGTAAGTGAATTCTCACATCCTCATTAGTTATAATGCATGTGTATTATTGTGATGATTTAATTTCTCTTATGTGAATTGAATGTGAGTCCATGGTTGATATTGAAGCAAATAAATTCTCAAATTCGCATTAGTTACGATACAAGCATATTGTTATGATGATTTAATTTCTCTTATGTGCATTGAATGTGAGTTCATGGTTGTTATTGAAGTAAGTAAATTCTCACATTCTCATTAGTTACAATGCACGTGCATTGTTGTTACTATAAAATTGACACTGTGTGAATTGAATGTGAGTGCTTGGTTTGTATTACATTAAATAGATTCTCACATTCTCATTAGTTATAATGCACGTGATTTGTTGTTACGATTGAATTACTCTATGTGAATTGAATGTGAGRGCAGAGTTTATCTTGAGTAAGTAAGTAAATTCTTACATTCTCATTAGTTATGATGCATGTGCATTGTTGTTATGATTGAACTCTATGTGAATTGAATGTGAGTGCATGGTTTATATTGAAGTAAGTAAATTCTCACATTCTCATTAGTTATGATGTACATGTATCKTTATTATAATTGAATTGCTCTTATATGATGTGATTTATGGTGTTATTTCATGTGTGTGAATTTACCACTTGTTCATGTTYGAAATTTTAAGTTCAGAGTTCATGTGCATACAGTMTGTAGTATTYTGCACCATTTTCTRGCATGAGCATAATTATGCATCCAAGAAAGCAAATGTTTTAAAGAATGAACTTTGAAAAAATGTGATTTTAAATCTTGAATGATTTRCAAACGTTTAGAATTTGAAAAGGGGTGTAAATCCTAGACCATGAAAGGTGCGAGTGGAAAATRTGGCATGGGGATCGGCACAYCCGACGTAACCCTTTTGTAGGGTGCAAAAATATGTAATGTTTATCTCTTGTGAGGTGAAACTGAAAGGAAAATATTAAGTAATGTTAACCATTTGGTGGTTCTATCGGTAGAATGTGACAGGGTTTCAAATAATAATTGCACACTGTAGAGCTTAATGGCTAGACATTACACCAAGTGAGGTCATGTTTTGAAATGAAAATTTTTGGAAGTTTAGACGAAATGAATTTTTGAATCTCATAACATATGATGCATGTCACATGCATTCATGCATGTGATTTACTTATTGAGCTTAGTAGCTCACCCCATATTCCATTATTTTACGTTTCAGGTGATGATTAGCCAGATGGTGTGTGGAAATCGCTTAGGAGCTACTTTGATACCCAACAGTCAATTTCGATAGTTAAATTTCCTATTGATTAATGAACTAGTTGCATACTTAAATTTTTATTCCTTTCATGATTTATTCTTTCAAAGGCTTCCGTTGGTTTTTAAATCTATGAGTATTTTGTTGGTAAATGTTATTATTAGGTAATGGAGTTATTTCATTTATATGTGGAATGTTGGTGACATTGGTGTGAAATTTTTCTTATTTTATATAGGGTTGATATGTTGATATTATAGGGAAAAATCTGCCGAAATTTTTATAAACCTTTTGTATTACAATATCCAAAATTTTTATTTTTCCAATTTTTGCAATATATGTAAGGGTAAAATTGGTAACATTCCTAAGCTAGGATAGTTTCAAATCTGGGGGTGTTACACTATTGCTCTATCGCTCAATGGAAAAGAGAATAATTTCATTCTCARTGCTTCTTTTGAGATGCCGTGGAGTTGACACGAGTCATTCACTTTTATGAACAAWCTTAAATGCAGATGAGGATATTCGGCGGTCATTCCACTATACTRCCCAACCATCTATAGCATTTGGAACATGACTGGTTTAAGTTCAAACTATTGGGCTTGAATTTTAGGTCTCACAATGCGTGGAAAACTGGTCTAGCATATTCTCTTATAGCACGGTCTCTATCATTTAGCAATACTGCATCATTAACCCGAGGTGCATTGTTATTGCGCTATTCCACCCCATTTGCTTGTTGYGCTTCCATCCTTAACTTTTTCTTCCTTTYTCTATGATTTTTTCTCAGGATACATGTSAAGGATAGATRCCTTAGGAATTTGTGACTTGATTTTTGCTCTAATTCTCATAAACTAACATTCCTAGGAGCAAATGCTAGTTGAAAAAGATTAATAAATGTGAAAAGCAAGAAAGTTTACATAATTTGACTTCATTTATGCCTGTCCCCAACAACAGTGCCAAAACCTTGTAAGGGCCTAATCTATTTCGATTAAACTAGCATGTGCGCAAGTATATGTGACCCAGAAGTAGTAAGAATGAATAAGATGTCGATCTCATAATGATAGGATGGGCGAAAAAATTGTTTAAACTTCAAATAAAAGAGGTAAAAATGTTGTAGCAATAAAGGGTCAAAGTTAATAGGGATTTCTGGAAAGTAAATGATTGAAAGCGAGTAAATAAATGTAAAATGACTAAAATAAATGAATTTAAGATAGTACTATAAAAAGTGAATGGCAAAAGTTAGAAGTTAGTGTCATTTCTGAATGTTGTAGCACAAATGTTCAGCTCCATGTAATGTCTTATATGAAGCCAAACTTAGTGCAAATGTGAGAAATGTAAGAAAACCAAACCGCATTTCTATGGCAATCTTTCCATCCATTCCGTAATGCTATAAGTTCATTCACTGGTAAAATAAGTATCCTTATCTCRGCCAGGTACTAGAATGCTATAGCAATAAGTCACTTAAAAGTTTAAAGATTGTTATTCCTTAACCCTGGGCAACTATTTTTGCAGATTTCGCTCAATACATAGATCATTTGCTTACGGCCATCATACTAAGTTACTTTCTTTGTCAATATTTGAATTTCGAAAAGGTAGGTTTGGCTTATGACCTCCTAACCTTAATCGAAAAACTTCAATCTCTCGAAGAGTACACTTGATATAGACTTGAACAACCTTAATCTTRGGTCTTCAGCTTCATCAAGCTTTTCAACCTTGAAACGGCTAATGAAAATACRGCTTTTCTAGAAGAAGAGATTCAAAACTCACAGCAAACTCTTACCGGTTTACCAAAACTTAAAGCTTCTTTATTAAACTATAAGAAAGCTATTGAATAGAAAAGCTATTGAATAGAAATAAATATGGGTTAAAGTATAAAAATGATTACTTTCATGCCTTTTCTTAACTCTAACTACAACTAAAATGYAAGCAAACTAAGATGGTTCCTTCTATCAAAGAGAATCTTAACTAAATTCTAAGAACTAACTTCTATCAACTAAAAAACTAACTCCTTCCTGTTTGAAGTTTTGTTCCTTCTATAGAGCCCGAAATGCAGCTAATTTGGCTTTTGTTATAGCATTCTTATCTGATAGCTCAGTGCTGACTTAGCAAACATTTGTCTTGTAGTGTCTATTTCAAATAATGTGGTCCTCAATACTTTTTCCTTGTCTAGCGATCTTTAGTAAAGTTCTGAAGTCAAGGGTAGACCACCTTCTTTAAGTCGTTTACACTCAATTCCTCATTAAATGTAAGGGATTTGTAAATTTTTATTGGAAGATGCACCTCAGATTCATTCCTTGAAATTGTGAATGTTGTATCATTTTCATTATCCTGCAAAACTCCCTAAAGATCAATCTTTTTAGGTTTTAAGTACTTAATTTTGCATTCTAAAATTTATAACAATAGAGATATCAGAATTGAGGCCACAAATCAAGATAAATAACATAAATTCATAAGGAATTAACCAAAATTGGACAAAAATAGGGATCAAAATAGGGATATCATCACAGTTATCATATAGCCACAGCCCAAAATGGGGCAGCCACATTGCACGCATCTTCTCCACTAGCCAAGGCCTTGGTAAAGCAAGGACAGGACTAGAGAAGCCAGAGGAAAGGGCTGGTCCTTCATTAGCAGAGCCACATAATAGTGGTAATCAGCCACCACTCCATAGGAAGCTGAACAAAGTACATACTTGCATAGCCAGCAAAGCAGAAGCACCCCATGCTAGCCATCAAAAATGGCAGGGAGTTCTGTACATTGTTCTCAATGAACTTTACATATCCAGCAATATGTTTACTGAAGGARAATTCAAAAGCTTTTCTCCTATCATCAACATACAAGGCTGGAACGTCAATTCCTRTCACCGGTGGTCATCGGATAATATCCAACCATGTGGGGGTAAACATGCCGACCGAAAAAATAAAGGCATTTATGGTAGAAGACAAAAATGGTAGAACAACCATGAAGAGGTTCTTGTCCAACTGGAAGGTAGGGGAAGATAGTTGATTGACATGGACAATGCCCCACCTTCTCCAGGTATCCGTTAGGCTCGGAGATAACCATTTGAACCACTTGTTAAAAATGGCCAAATGGCAGGACCAGCACCAGAAGTTCTTCAACCATCTTAACAATGACCATCCCAATCTAATAAAAGGAAGATCAAACCTATCAGGTTTGACAAAAGAGAGCTCCGCAGTGGTGAAAGGTTGGACGGCAAGGCTAAGTTTGAAGAACTCCTTGTCGTTGGTAGACCAAAATACGTTGGTAGGAGAGCTAGTTTTGATCAAAAGTCTCGTCATGATTCTCTATACTGGAAGACATGATGATGGTAGTCGAAAAGAGGAGGAGAAAATGATGGATTGAAAAAAACAGGGGGCTAGAAGAGGATAGCAGAAGGTTCAATTGTAGAGATGGTGTGGGAAAAAGAAGATAGAAAGTGAAATGAAGTATGACTTTTTGCCTATTTGGCCACCAACAGAAGTCCCAAGGCAAACCATCATCGTTAGAGCTAAATGGTAAGGCAGCTACAAGTCCCAAAACAAACCATCATTATTAGAGCTACCCAACCGGCTAGAAGTAAGAATAGTTGTACAAGCCCTACAGCAGATGTCTGCAGGAATTCCAATGGCATGTGAAAGGTTATAATGACATCAAGCCTTACCCGATTCAACTACAAGGCGTCACAAATCAGAGTGAGGGCTTGGCGTGCATGTGTTCACACCCGTAGGTGATGCAAACGGCTAAGGAAGGAGCAACAACTAATGCAACAAAATGACTTCAAGAACTTGCGTGGCTAAAAATCAACGGCTAAAAGCGCAGAGGCAGGCAAATGCATGGATTACCTGTCAAGTAAGGAGGAATCGCCAAAACGACAAGGGAGTAGGAGCAATAGGMGAATCAGCTATTGGCTAAACGGGATAGAACCACCTGATCAAAAAATTTGGGACATGTGCTACCTACCAGCCGAAGATGGGGGACGTGGGGCGAGAAGGATGCGAAAAAGGCAAAAAATGAGCTAGTGATCTCAAATTTCTTTGGCACGAAGCCAACAAGAACATCTCAGCCAAGTATAAATAAGAGAAGATAAAAGAAGACAAGGTCACCTCCATCAATCTTGAAATGAAGCATATTATCATCATTTGCAAATCTTTTAAGTTATGTTTTAGCAATGTATAGCTAGCTTTATGAGTAATTTTCTACTTTTTTTCTAACTTTTTGACTATATAGTTAGGCGATGATATGTTTTTCTTGCATTTTAATTGTTTTTGAAGTTATTATTTTGTTATTACTTAAGTTGTTTTAGCTCTTTAATCTGCTTTCTTACCATTTTCATTAATGTATTTTCACTAAACTATTTTAATTACCCAGCTTTCTTACTTACTTTACCTAGCTATTGTTTTCTTAGCATTTAGGCGAATTATTGTTTTGCTTAATTTACATTTACTTATTTACTAAGTTTCTTAGCCATAATATAAGTTTATTTTTGCAGTTGCACTTAGGTATTCATAGAATTTCTTAAAAGCTTTTGTTTGTTAGTTCTGTCAAGTCTTTCAGTCGAAATTAGTTTATTTATCTTTGCCAGTTTCTAGTAGTTGTAGATCTCGTGTTAAGTTAATCTGCTTTGTACCATTGTCCTTGCATGTTTTAGTTTGCATCTCACATCTACATTCTTAGCCGATATTCAAAGATTTAGTCATATCTTGTTAGCCGGTGGAATTGTACAATTTACTAAGGGCTTACTCAAGCTAACTCAAGGGCCCTACATAGAAAAAAGAGATTGCTACGAATTTGAYAAGTCGATCAAGAGACTAGCTAGTTAAAGCTCAAATTTCTTTGTGTTGAAAAGCTTAGCTCGTCACGACTAGGATAACTGATTCAACGAGGCAATTTTAGCAAAACCAACAATACTAAACTTGTTTTAGCCTCAAAATTTTATATGAAAGCTTCACACTGGATGTGYAAAAAGAGTTTCAAAGAAAAACGGAAAGATGCATAATGTGAAATTTGTTAATTAATTGTTTAAACAAGATAAGTAATATTTCTACGATGACATTAACAATTGAATTTATAAACAAAAAAACATGTCTGCAAAATTGTATTGTATAAAAACACGTAAATGTCAACCATTGAACTACGAAAATCCATTTTTCAACATCTCAGCAACCACATATCCCGTTTCAGCAATGAAGATTTATAAACAAGGATTTCTTAACGACTTTATCATAAACCTATTATATATAGTTATACGTTTTACCAAATATTTGTTTGTCTTACTAGAACAAATTAGTAAGCATAGTTATGTCGCTATTAGGTTCTCTTACATATACGTCCCACCTTCACATATCAAACCTTAGTATTTTACAAACATTATTACATGACATATCAAACTTTAATATTTGACAAACATTATTACATAATATGGTTACAAATCTTTTAATTTAGTTAGCTTTCCCATGTGTGTATATTATCATTTTATTATTTGAATAGTAAATATTTTGATTTTCATTCAATATTTATGAGGAGCGAATTCTAATTGAACTCATCAAATAAGCAATTTAAAGTGCCAAATAGATATACTTGATCAGAATTACCGTAGAACACAATATGTAGACACATAAAGATGATTCAGACACAATCTTAAACACTWACCTAGATAGTTAAGTCATAAATCTCATTTTGTAACTATCAAATAGCGATTTGTTCATGCCTGTATTTARTGTTGTCGGGATAGTACCAATTACTTTATATTGATAACTGGAAAATTTTGTATCCAAGAGGCATATTCTAAGTACCACAGGAAGACCTTTCTAGCATGCAATGTCGGGGCCAGCCAAACTGCTCCAAAATGAATATGCATTATCGGTGACGCTAGTTTTATATGATGCTAGTTGTATAAGATAGACGATCCTTGTTTTTCACTTAAATGAAAACTGAATATTAGGAATTCATTCAGCCGACCTATATATATAGTCGTTTAGAAAAGAATATCAAGGGTAGGAGATAGGATGCATCATGCTAGCAGTTAGTTCTATAGAAAAGGATTTTGGAAGACTTATATATATATATATCCTACTCATTTCCTATGGACCTATAGGAAGGGAGCAGGGAGTGTCACAGAGGCTTTTCCACAAAAACCCCATTTCATGAAACAAAGGAAAAGGATTTTTCACTCAAAAATTAGAAAATTGATATAATTTTTCCCTATTTGTCCATTTTTGTCTTTAAAAGCTAATTGAAGCTGGTCAATTAGGAAGATGTGCACGTGACCTATTTCAGGGTCAAAGAGCAACTCAATCAATTAATGTGGTAAGGAGATAGCTTAGTTATTATGTATATATATGAAATGATATATATTGATATATTTTTGAACGTGAAAGGTACAATTTGGATGTTTTCAAAGTCAATGTCAAAAACTAAAACATGAGCAAATGTTAAAGGTAAATCCACGATATATTTACCCTAAAGTGAATCACTATTCCTTTTTGGCTTCCAAACTCTCAAATGAGAAAATAAGATATAGTTTGAAAAATTTCAATGTGAAGTTTATTATGTTATAGCTATATTAGCTTAATTAGTTACAAAAGTAATTCTTTGTTATAGAAGACCTTTTCTTTGACAACTTAGCAGAATGACATACTTGATAGGCATAGTACTGCTAAGTTAAAATGAGATTTTTACGTTCAATCTTATTTTTGGCATCACATGGAAAAAGTTTTACATCAAACTTTTTTCAATTATAAGAGTCAAACTCTACGAACACTATTTGATCCTAACTCGAAGTAGTCTCTTCYCTTTGACAKAATATGGTTTTSCTTTTGCTCCAATCAAACAAAAGAATCCTTAATTCGAAATTTTAAATAATATTCTAAAGTATTGCAAAGATTTATTTGAAATCGACCTCCCATTTTAGTGTCATTTTCTTGTCTTGGAGTAATTGATTATCCCACCTTCAGTGGAAAGTATGTCGTGAACATATTTTTGTCAGAATCGATTTACACATTGGTGATCAATGTGAAGCAAAGAAAATGATTGCACATGAAGTAAATCTGATATAATCAACAAATATAAATGGTAAAGCCATGTTCAATCAAATTAAATATTCAAATTAAGTACTTAATGAAAGTAATGTCTGTTAATTATATGAAGTTTTCTATGAGGAATAAACAAATTCAGCATCTAGTATGGTTTACTTGAAGAACATAAATAATGTAGAAAAATAATTATTGACTCAATTTGATCAGAATAAAAAATGATGTTAATGTAATTTTTCATCAAATTGTTATATTTAATTACAGCTTTAATAAAGTTGAAATCTAGACAGTGAAATATGAAAAATGAATGTGAATTAATTAATATATAACGATTATTTATCATTGAATTATAAATATTTTCTTTTATGACTTTATGGTAACCTATAATTTAAAATTAAAGAAAACACTTGACTCAATCTCCAATTTTTATTCTTTCAGCAATCCTCTCAAGATCATTCTCTAGAGCATGTTCATCAATGGGTAATCAATAACTAATCAACTTCGGGAATCAATCCAAGCACAGTCAAAGCAATATTAATAGCTGAGCAAGTCTTTGAATTTTCTCACACAGAAAAACAATGTATTTTTATTGAAAACTAGTGTGAGTTCTTCAAACGTTCTCTTCAAGATATTCTTTGATAGAAATAAAGTATAATTAGGGATTCACAATTAGAGTTGGAATAGGATTTCTTAGTGAACTCTATGTCTACCGAAAATCTACCCTATATAACACATAAGCTAGATTAGAACTTCCCATTATCTAAACCCGAAATAATCTCAATGAAATATTAAAGATAATCTATAACACTCAATTAATAATATAAGTCACAATCGATAGAATAAATRTTAATGTGGAGTAGAACTTGTTGAGTGTTAGACAAATGCTTTAGTTGTGTGCTCAATGAAGAATCTAATATTCAATTGTTCAAGTATGAGACCAATGAATATGATAGTGTGAACATGTGAGTCGTTCTTACAATCTCCCCTTTGTTGCTTGCATATGAACAAAGAAAATTAATACATATTTCCAAAATATATTAACCTTAGCACACACAGGAACATACCAACAATAGCCCAACTATCCCTCAACAAAGAAATATAATTCAGCACACCACACAACCAAAATCTTGGCCATTACTATAATATCAAAAGGAGTTACAAACTAACATCAAAGCCCAATATACCCAAGCAACCACAAGTCAGCAACAACAATTTTCCTATAAGCAAACAAAGCAACTATTTTCAATATGGCTAGTATATTTAGTGCTATTACCAATAAACCCAATACTAATGTACCAGAAAAATAACAACATATAAGTTAGTATGCCAACAAAGTACCATGTACTAATACATACAAATGTCAATAACAATGCAGCAACTGACAAATTCAAAATATTCAACACGCAAATTGTAATGAAAGCACCATAAACACCATATAAGAACACCAAGTATCATTACCAAAATAACCCCCAAAATATACCAAATCTCTCCCTCTTTGTTCATATACCGTGCCAAAATATGCCAAAGCATGCACAATCACTTCGATGTGCAAAGGCGGGATAATCTCCCGGTAGAACCAGCAGGAATGTGACGAGTTGTAGGCCGGTCGTATGAACAATAACAGGTGAGTCTCCATGAGATGAAGGCTCCCCTGAGATTGAGGCTCCCTCGTGGACATTTTCTATTTTATTTTAAAACAAACGAAATAAGAAAGACGAAAGAGGAAAGTGAAGGAAAAAAAAAAAAAAAGACTAACAGAAACCTTATTGAACATGAAAGAAATCATTGAGAAGTTCTACCTTGTTGAGACCAAATGTTTGAAGACCCTCTAGTCAGTATGCTTAATCGTATAAAATTCAGGAATAATTAGATAAAAACTGTATTCCAGTGAGTGCAAATTTCAATATGTAGCTTTCAAATGTTCAAGGATTATAATTTTTTCAACAAGAGGTGCACAATATATTGTGAAAACAAAAGTGGACACATTTTTTAGGCAAGAGTGTGTGATTTATGTCTTTATGGGGATATATAGCTCTTTGGTTAATTGATTGTCCCCTTCCCTCTTAAGAAACGTACTCAACAATGAAGTAACATCACATAGTATTATCTTTCAAGTATTCCATGCCCGTCGTTTTCCTTTTGATCATCTAAATTTATGTTTTGCTATTCATATTCTGTTCTTAACCATTAAAGTACTACGAATGTATTTGGGATCTAATCGATTGTATAGTCTTTATAAATTTACAAGTATATTACTTACCTAATAATAAATTTTAAAAATTCAAGTGTGATTTCCCTTAGAGTTTATCATAAAGCCACTTAGAATATTATTTAAAATTTAATAGTGAATAATGATTATATAATAGTTAATTCTGTCTTAAAATTCAATCTTGTCAAGCTTCAATATCCAGAGTTCAACTTTATCAAACAGGCACTTTTTTTAGTCTTCAAACCTTGAATTATTAACAAGACATTATTTTAATGGAGAACGTTAATTTGAATATTTAATCTGATTGAACATGGTTWACTATTTATTTTTGTTAATTATATTAGATTTACTTCATGTGGTAGCATTTTCTTTGATTCTCATTGGTTAACTAAATAATTTGGTCGAGTTTCTAAATTCTTGGAATATATCCATTATTTATAAGCCTTGGGGTCTGCAAGGTGTACTRGACCAAGTATGTCTGGATYACCTACTTCCYTCTTACCCGGCAGGACTTACGTCTTACTGCCTCTACACAGGCCTTACTGCGCTTACCAACGCTAGTGGAGTTTCGAACCTTTGACCTCCACGGTGGTATTCGAACCTGTTGGCTCTGATACCATAAGTCAATGGAACCAACTATCCCAAAAGCTTAAACTGTTAGGATACGGCACTCCATTACTTATAAGCCTCAGGATCTCCTAAGTCCCAACCCTCGGTCCGCAAGGTGCATTGGACCAAGTACGTCTGGATTACCTACTCTCCTCTTACACGGCTAGATTTACGTCTTACTACCTCTACACACACATATATATAAGTTTGAGAAAATATATAATAAAGAATAATGGGATAAATTGATTGTGACTAGAGCATTCAGTTATTCACCATCAAGTGTTTTTTATGATCATGTCATGGTTCAGGAGCAATTATTTCCTTTTCTTCCTCTTATTTTTTTGCTTATGCAAACTCATCATCTTCTTCATGTACATCCTCGTTAAAAAAGTACATTGTACCTCTATTTCACTCCCTAGTGTCATAGAACCCATATTTTCTCTTAGATCTATATCAACTTGAGATGACAACTCCTCTAGATTTGCTTCAAACTTACTCATTGTGATTTCCAATTGTAAGATTTGCTTTTCAATGTTGTACATGTTTGTCATTATCTCTTGTTCAAACCTTTGATTTTCTTGTAGAAATTTGAGATATTTTTATTGAAACCTTTAATTTTCTTGCGAAACAATTCAGTAATTTTAGCAATATGATCAACAATATCTACAACAAATATATTTAGCTCCAATGTTGGAGAGGTCTGTTGCTGTGGAATGAGTTTCAAGTTAAGGGTCTTGAAAAATTGGTAGTCGCGCTTCATAATTGAATTATGATAGCTGTTCAATCCTGAGTTGTAGGTATCTGCCTAAGGATTAGACTTCTATTATAGTGGGTCTGGAAATCCTCCGTTCATGTTTTCATACTAATAGGATCATCTTGAAGTAAAGAAAATTAGCCAGTAGGATAACCCATGATCAAACACAATTTTCAAGTCTTCACTTGTTTCAAATTTCCTAGTGCCCATGGTGAAAACTGAAAGCTTTGGTTATTTGCTGCTCAAGGGAAGAAATACTTACCTTATTGTCCTTCTTGAATACATGTCCTGTCCAAATTCAAATGGTTGTGAGTCACCAGCTATAAAAGAGTTCATCTTGAAGATCAAGGAGAAAAAATTGGTGAAATAAACATAAAACAAGGAGTTTAATAGGTTGTAAGAAGCTAATTACTTAAAGCCGTTCCCCCGAGATGGTGCCAAAATTTGGTATCTCGTCAATCCACCAAAATATAAAATAAGTATGCTCATACACAATAAAATACAGTGGTAAGCATAGTCATCTCCCAAAGGTGAATTGATTTCTTTGAGAACAGCACAATTCGAACAAATAACGGACTAATAATTAAAATTCAGCAAGAAAAAAATTTAAAGACAGAAGAACAATTTTTGAAATAAAATTCCAATTTTTGAACAAGAAGATCTGGTTAAAGTAATTAATTTCACCGTAGTACAAGTAATTTCTCATTAATTCAAGAATGCAATTAATATTCACAAATAAATTGATTATAGTTTTCAAAAATAGCTTTAAACCAATCATTTCTAAATGTTGATAATTAAAAGGAAATCTTTGTTAATTATTCCACAATCGATAGACAACCCTACAAGAGATAGCACATGATATTTAATGTAAATATAGCACTAAGAACTAAAGAGATCAAATTCTAGTTAATAAACTCAGATAGCATATTTATTTAAGTAGCCTATTATTCCCTTTTAACAATGTATATCCTATCTTTCTTGTGTTTCCTTAATACAACATGAATTCCTTATATATCTCTTATTTATCCCTTATACAATATGATCAAATTCTAGTTCAAGTAATTTCTCATTAATTTAAGAATGTAATTAATATTCACAAATAAATTGATTATAGTTTTCAAAAATAGCTTTAAACAACTAATCCTTTCATAAATGTTGATAATTAAAAGGAAAATCCTTGTTAATTATTCCCATTCGAAAGATAATCCCACTAGAGATAGCACATGAGATTGATTTAATGTAAAGATAGCACTATGCACTAAAGAGATCAAATCCTAGTTAATAAACTCAGATAGAATGTTTATTTAACTGGCATGTTATTCTCTTTGGACAATGTATATCCTATCTTTCTTGTGTTCTCTTAATACAACATAAATCCCTAAATTTATCCTAGCTAACTAATTTTAATATTTAAGTGTAATCTAATAGAGAAATCAAACTTAGAATATTAAAATATTGATTAGAAAGATATATGTTCCTAAAAATCTTCTCCATATATGAGGAGATTTTCTAGATATATATTAAGATATGATTAAACTGCTATAAATTCATACAACTCGTATGCCCATACAGTAATTGAGTTTGCTCCAGATTTCTACAAGACAGCTTTTGTATAGTATTCATTCAATATGAAATATTACACTAAAATCAACTTTATCAATGAAATACTCCTAAATATCAATCCAGTGAACTACGAAAATCCATTTCTCRATCGCGACCAAATCAGCTCTTAAGGTGTGTGAGAATACAGAGAAATAGAAATCATAGAAAGGGACTAACTTTTATATTGAGCTGGACGTTTTAAACTTGTTAATTTTCAACATCCCTACAACCACATATCCCACCTCAGCAATGAAGATTTATAAACAGATTTCTTAACGACTTTATCACACACCCTAATACAAAACATAGTTATACATTGTACCAAATATTTGTTTGTCCTACTAGAACACATTAGTAAACATAGTTATGGCGCTATTACGTTTTCTTATACGTGCCACCTTCACATATCAAACTTTAATTACCCTTAAAATGTATTTTCTTATAATTGAAATATTTATATTATTATTCGCATTACTAACATTACTACATAACACATGGCTAGAGATCTTCTAATTTAGTCGATTCTCTAATAATATATATACACATATCGTATTATTTTTTGCATAACAAAATTTCTATTTTCATTAAATATTTGTGCGAGGTGGATTCTAAATGAACTCCTTAGATAAGTTGCATATATGGTTAATTATAAATATTTGCCAAACAGATATACTTGGTCCGATTGACCATAGGACATAATATGTAGACACATAAAGAAGATTTTGGGGACAATCATAAACAGTTGCACATATGRTAAGTTATAAATCTCATTTTGTAACTATCAAATAGTGATTTGTTCATGACTGCATTTAATGTGGTCTGGACAGTACAATAACTTTATATTGGCAACTGGAAACTTTTGTATCTAAGAGGCCAATTCTTAGATATCATAGGAGGACCCTTTTTGGCATGCAATGTGAGGGCAAGACAGACTGCTCTAAAATGAAGATGCCCTGTGGATGACACAGTGGTTTTTTATGATAAATGAATAATTTTTTCTTTAGAAATGTACTAAAGAAATCTTTTACGACAAGGATGATCAAGTTAGTTGTACAAGATAAATGAGCATTGTTTTTCACTTAAATGAAAACTGGATATAAGGAATTCATTCACCCAACTTWTATGTAGTCGATTAGAAAAGAATGTCAAGGGCAGGAGGTAGATTGCATCATGGTAATAGTTTTATAGAAAAATAAATTGTACCTAACATTTCTTTTGTCATATTATGACCCGCTGAAAGTAGTTTTACACCTAGTGGCCATCTATAAATATCCCCAATGAGCTCTTCTATTCAAAACACAGATCATTTCAATCAAATTTGAATACTTCTATTCCCTCGAAGTAGTTCTTAAGATGGCCGCCACCACCTTTACCCAGGAATTTAAGACCTCTATTGCTCCTGAGAAGATGTTCAAGGCTTTTATTATTGATGGACACAAAACCATCCCAAAAGCAATCCCCAATACTATCAAAAACATCGAGCATGATGCTGGAACAATCAGAAAGGCAACCTACACTCATGGTTAGCGTAGTTTTGAGTTTAATTCTGACATACCAAGTTTTCTATATATGTTTCTTCCTTTAATTAGCTAATGCAGCTTTTGTTTTCTTTTTCTTCCTTCAAACCATAGGTGCTCAACTTAAGATCAAGGTTGATTCTATCGATCCTCAGAATCTCACTTGCAAGTTTACTTTGATTGGAGAAGAAATGTTGGGTGGTAACTTCGAATCAATTTCTTATGAGGAGGAATTTGCACCTTCARGTGATGGAGGAACCATTATCAAGCTCAAGGGTATTTGCCATGCCAAAGGTGCTAGCTGTGGCACAACAGAAATTAATGCACAAAAAGGCAATGCCATGGATCTATTCAAGGCCGCTGAAGGATACCTCCTTGCAAACCCCGCTATCTAAGCTTGAGAAGTCTCATGTTAAGGAGTCTTGTTTGCTATGAGTATCGTTTAGCTATTTGAACTTTGATTTAATAAGATGAGTCTGTGATTGCGAACTATGAAAATCGCAAGTGTTTGTGCTTGTACTTTGTTGTTGTATTGTGTTTGGTGATCTACTTATCAATAATAATAATAACTCTTTCTTCTTGTTCATATTTCGGATGTGTTGCTCTCCATTATTACTGAGTAAAACTTGCTCCCCATTCTTGATGCTCTCTGATTCCTCCTGAAATCTTCAATAAAAGAAAAGCAGAGGAAACTATCCAATTGGGCGAATCCTTCTTATACTGTGAAACTACTGCTGAATTAATACCATTGAGATCCTGTGGGAGCAACACGCATTCGAAGGCCTCCATTCTATATAATTTGTGTAAAACTTGTGATGATCAGCTTCAGACCGACGAGTATTAATTAGGATTATTTAGCTGTCAATTCGATGACTCCCTTTCTTATATAGCAAGATGATTTTTCAGAATTTCTTATGAAATTACTAAATATTTTGCTCATTAGAGTAAAGAGATTTGTTCCATTATGCAGACAAATGTACATTAACACAAAAGAGAGAACCACTTCAACACTTTTCATACGCTTGAATTTTTCTTCCATAAAAAATAATGAAATGTACTCAAAATATGGTCAATTGGGTTTTCCTAAAAACTTTTGTCATAAATTCAAAATTTTTATCCTTACAAAAAATATATCAAATACTTGGTAAGTATAAGAAGTATTATGTGATTGGTGAGAAAATAAATGCCATGAAAAATCAAATAAWCACAAATGATAAAGATGGAAAAATAAACACAAGATTTATAATAATTCGATTTCCCTTGAAAAATCTACTTTCACTGCTTAAGGTCACACTCTCAAACTATTGTACGACTATTACAAACGTTCTTGTAATTATATTCTCACAATATTTTTAGAACGTCAATAAATGTTTTTGACACGAATATTTCATTGGTCTAAACTTCGATACAATGTAATAAAACAACTGTTTGTAATATCGACTTRCACAATATATTATGACGTTTCAAATATGTAATCACAAGAATTATATTACAATATTTGTAAATATCACAATACATACCATATTACGACATTTACAAATGTCTCTAACGTAACTTGTTACACGAGTTAAATCTTCATCACTCCTCATCATCTGTCASCATAGAATAATATGACAACATTTGTAAACGTCGATTCAAAATTCRCATCCTAACATTTGTATGTGACCCCACATCTTAAAAATATACGTGACCTCAAGACTACTCTAATGACATTTTATAGATATCGAGAAAAATATCTATCTATATTGATACAAATAAATTTCGTAAAAAACATACAACAAACGTCTCCTTGCAAACCGTGCTATCTATGCCCGAGCAATCTAATTTTCATGAATCTTTTTTGCTATGAGTATTGCTAGCCATTTGCACTTTGAATTATGAATTGCAAGTGTTCGTCGTTGTACTTTGTCGTTGGATTGTGTCTGATGGCCTTCTTCCATCGACATAAAAGTGAGTGTACAGTTATCAATAACAACAACAATAATAATAATGTCTTTTCTATTGTTCTTATTTCGAATATAGCTTAACTTTTGTTGCTCTCCAAAAATATTTTCTTGTATTGTAGTTTTACATTCTATTATGAATTTTTACGCTATTTAATTTACARGGAATATGAGTAAAAGGTTCACCCATAATAAAATTTTGTGTAAAAGGCCCTTGATCAAAATAAGRGAATAAATAGCACAATAAATATTATTTTTACGCAATAAATAGCTAATTACATTTATACCCTTAGTGCATTTGAACACAACAGGATAGATTTATTCTCCAATTCACTTGACTTTTCATTTTGACCACTCACTAACAACTTCCATATATTTTTCAGGTAGTGCCTCTCCACTTCACTTCTTAGAGCTTCTTCTTCTTCTCYACCTTTCCAGTTCCACTTTTTCAAACATTCATATCTTCAGACCGATCTTTCGAGCTTTGCATCATCTCAACTTTGCAAAGAGAATGGATCATCATAAAATTTTGATTTATGGCATTATATTACTGAGTGCATTCATCACAACACATATTAGGTGAAAGCCTTCGTCACAGAGGGCCACTGTGATCGAAATGTCTAGCACAGTGGCCTTTTGTGATGAAGTTAACACACAATATGCTCATCACAATAGGCCACCCAATAAGGTGACCTTCTATAATGAGCATATTGAGTGCTAGCTTCGTCACAGCATGCCACCATGATTGACATGTCCATCACGGGGGCCTTCTATGATGAAGCTAACAACCAATATACTCATTACAGCTAGCCACTGTGATGGACGTGTCCATCACGATGACATTCTGTGATTCATATATTTCATTAATATTAAAGAGTTTCATTGTATTAACTTGAATTCAGTAAAAATAAGTTTTCTTTTTAATTATATCTTGATTATATATGTTGTATAGGTTCATCACAGCAGCCCGCCGTGGTAGAAATCATATCACGACTGACCTCTGTGATGAGCCAAAAGAACTACAATTACAAAGATTGATCTAATATATAGTTTTTTTTGTTTTTTTTTTTTTATGTTTTTGCAGTCATGAAATTCATTGTAGAGCCGGCTGAGCATTTTAGGGCTATGATCACTAGTCCATGCACGTTGCAGAAAATAGATGAGGTGACAGATGCTCTTGATGATGATTATTGTGAGATRTTATCCGAGTCTATTTTTAGCCCTGTAAAAGAATAGGGGAATTGAAGRTTAGTAATCAGCTCATTCATATTGTATGCTTAGGTGCCTTAGAACATAAAAAATGAACGAAGTATGGTTTCAGTTTGGGGAGAGGACGTGTAGGTTCGGATTTAAAGAGTTTACTCTTGTAACTGACCTGTCAACGATTAGAATCGATGATAAAGAGGCCTAAGAAAGAGGAAGCCACTGATCTATACAAGAAATACTTTAGCAACTGCCAAGGAAACCTCAAAAGATCAATGATTCTAGATAAATTTAAAAAATACAAAGATACGACTGACAAGTACAAGCTGAGGCTGTTAGTGATTTAGATATATGTTTTATATGTCAAGAAAGAGAATACAGCCGTAAGCTTGTGGTGGTTTTACTTGGCGGATGATTTGGAGAGATTCAATAGTTATGAATGAGAAAGAAAATCATACTCAGAAACTATTAAGTTATTCAGAAGGGATTATACGGAGATAATGGAGAAATCCAGGAAAAAGAAAGTACATAAAATCAGCTATTGTGCATTTCCTCCATCCATCATGGTATAGACCCTATTGTATTTTTTTAAATTTTATTTATGTATTAAATAATATAATACAATTACATATAATGTGCTTTGGCTTTAATTTTTTTCTTTTTTTTTTTAACAGATTTGGGCATAAAATTTTTTTTTATGATTCAATGGTTAATTTAATTTTTTGGTTCAATTCTTCATACTTCTTTGTTCAGAGTTCGACTTTGTCAAACAGGCACCATATTTTTCTACAAGTGCGCCATACTAATTGCTAAATTTGTTTATTCCTCATAGAAAGCCTCAAATAATTAACAAAAATCTATACAATAATTAACATTGGTCAACTGACTACCGGTTTAGTTTCTAAAAATTTTGCTTATGACAAAGAAATGTTAGGTGGAGACTTATTTTCCATTAAAGATGGCATACATTAATCAGACAGAAAAAATAAAAAGGAATAGAATAATGACACTAATTAATGTCGTAGTCAATAAACGTACATCTTTCCCTCCTCAATTGTCGTAAAGTTTCTSCAGGAATCTAGAATATTCTTTAATATTTCAACTTAGACATTCTTTGTTAGGTAAACAACAAACAATGCCCTTGGATTTTCGTCATTTATTAGTACTCACCTTCAAAACATAAAGTACTCACCTTTTATCAAAAAAAATTCCTTAAACTCTCTAATAGAGTAGGGACATTTTGGAAAATGAATATATATACTTATGACCTTATCAGTTGATCTAATTCARGTGTTACCTCTTATTGCATTAAATAATATGAGATGTTCATATTAGTTATATTGTGTACCTAAAATAATCTAAAGAAATATAASAGAAGAGGAGAAGGGAGAACGGTAGAGAAAATGAGGCTATGGTTTTATTCTGATACACAGGGATTGGCCGAGAAACRAATGCTATCATATCTGCAGGTATCCAACATTACCATACAATGTTTTTGGTAGAGATGTCATAGCACAATATTCTGCTTCAGTTGAAGATTGAGAAACATTAGATTATTTCTTGTTCCTCCAATAAATAAGAGAATCATCCAAAATGATATAAAAATCAATAACGAACTTGTGCTATATAGGTTCAACCCCCTGGTCAACATCAGAGTAGGCATGCAACTATAAGGAAGAGGTGGATGAAAGTAAAAGACTCTGATAAATTGTATCTAGATATCACAAAATACGAAGAATAGCTSACAAGTGAACTATAGTGCGAGAAATAACAAACTGACTCATAATATGAACAATATATGCAATATTTAAACAAATAATAGTAAGATACACTAAGCTCCCAATAATAATAGGGTATAAAGAAGGATCTAACCGTCATATACCACGAGAAGAAGAATACTTTATATTAATGA
>MEJB01000029.1:4408866-4419303 GCA_001752375.1 Rhazya stricta | reverse complement strand
GTATGTCTATAAGAGGAGAATTGAGCTTGGAGTTGGGCCTATAGCTCAGTGCCATCCAATCGTTCTAATTTAAGGGTGTAAAGATTATTTCCTTATGTAGTGTGTGTGTGTGTGTGTGTATACATATATATATATATAGATAGAGAGAGAGAGAGAGAGAGAGAGAAACTTTAAGAGCGTCTCGCATAGAGCATTAAATCCTAGACTTGAGTTCAATTAGGATTTGTTTCTCTCAAAAATCTATAGAAAAAGGAAAATTTTGCTATTCAAATTTTGTTCTCTTAACCATTAAGAACTATAAGCAATTACTCTACATTTGGGTTCCAACCATTTGTAATCTTATCTAATAATAGCTTTAAGAATACAAATTGATGATCAAGTCAAATGTATTTTTAATTAGAGTCTAATATAAAAGTAATTTTAGTTTTTTTTTTTTTATGATTCAATGATAAACAATCATTATATATATGCTAGCTAATTTAATCTTAAAAAATTCAATTTTCATACTTCATTATTCCAATTTCAACTTTATCAAACCGGCACTGTATGTTTCTTTAAATGCACGATAAAAAATTGCTCAAATTTTTCAGTTTCGTGGCTTTGCTATTATTTTTGTTCATGATATTAGATTTATTTCACATTGGTCTACTCACGATCGGTTCAGTTTCTAAAAAGTTTTGGTACGACAAAGAAATGTTAGGTAGGGACTTATTTTCCATGAAAGAAGAAGTTAAATAATGCGGTACTCAATAAAAGTATGCATTATTTTGTTTGAAATTTCAAATTAGACATTATTTTGCTTGTTCGAATCCAAAGGTAAATTACACATTCATCAAAAGAAAAGGTCTTCTTTCATGGGTTGTCCACATTAATTCAGTAGAAATTGATTGGGTTGTCCATATTAATTGAGTAAAACGCAATTTCAAATTAGACATTATTTTGCTTGTTTGATTTGGTAAAAATGTATTAACTAAGCTATCACCTTACCACATTAATTGATTGGGTTGTCCATTTGCGCATCTGCCAACTTATCAGACGACTATGGRGCACGAACAAAAGTTTTAAACAGTTTAATAGTGGTGGATATTTTTTGCCCTTATCCCTAAATAGTTACATACTGTTGTTACCTRTGTCCTAACTAATTAATTACTTCATTTCTCGATCATTCACAATTGGTTAATAGATCAAATTATAGGTAGCTAATCTATAATTGCATTAGAAATCACCTAACAACAATTAACAAACAAGATAATCGGAACTTACAAAYGATAAAGATGTATGAAATAATTAAATCATTAAATAGAATAAGATTTCACAATAAATCTTAACTGGCTGATGAAAATATGACTACAATAATGAAAAAGAAGAAACTTATTTGATGAACAAATCTTTCTAAGAGCTTTATTGAATCCGATCCTAATCACTCCAAATTGGCCTCTTTAACWTCCTTCCACTGGAGATCTAAGGAATTATAAATGGAGTATCTTAGAATAAGTCTTTTGGTGCATCGTCAATTCACCAAATATAAAATATATATATGAGCTCGCAGTACAATGGAAAGTAAAATCGTCTCTCGCGGAAAATGGCCTATCAATTTCTTCCTCTTAAGACCAATCAACTTTGGTCACACAATGGTAGATCAACAATTAAATTTAAACAAGGAAATAATTAATTAAAGAAAACAATCTTYAACAATAAACTTTTGATARAAGAAGGTTCTGGTCAAGGTAAGTAAATCCACACTAGTTCAAGCATTTGTTCAGTGACGTAATAATTTACTCAATTTTTACAAATAAATTAGTTATAGTTGTTAAAGAAAGTTTTAAACAACCAATATCTCCTTAAGTTTCAATAATTAAACGGAAAAGCCTTATTAATTATCCCCTAATCAATGGACAACCCAGAGATAGCACATGAGATTTAATGTACCGACAGCATTAAGAAATAGAAAGATCCAATTCTAATCAATACACTCTGATAGCAGGTTCATTAAATTAGTCTGTTATCCACCCTTGGCAAATCTCACTCTGATAGCAAGAGAAATAATACCAATTTGCCACTTTGTTAAACCACAACAAACAATARCAGATTTGCCTGGTTTCACTTGGTTGCAAGCTATTAGACTTAATAAAATATCTGCACATAATATTCAATTAAGTCAACAACCATTAATAATAATAACAAAGAATAACAAATACCTGTTAATAATTGAGTATATAAGCATTTTTAGATCTCACAAATGAATTGAACTAGTGCTTCATTAATCCTTAACCAGAGTAGAAGAACTTAGAAACAAAATATTATCTGAAAAATAATAAAGTCTAAAGTGAATAATGGAGAATAGGATGTAGTTTATGTGCATTTCCTCTGCTTCCTTTATATAGAAAAGGAAGCAACAAGAATAGGAAAAAACTAGAATATGAAACAACTAGAATTCCTAAATTATCTAAACTACCTAATTCAAATATTCAAAATCTAATCAAATCAAATCACTGATTGATTACAATCATCCCAAATAATCCTCCTCAGATAATAGGAGTTTTTTAAAAAAAATAGTCTTTCAATCTTAAAAAGACTTCTCCAAATTCGTCCATCCGCGTGCCTACGTGGTAGAATTTGTGCACTTCTGAAATTTTATCTCAAATCACTCCAATAATGCCTTTTTTTCTCCTGCTACCTCCCAGAGTCCTAAATGAATAAAATATCAATAAAATACATAATTAATGCAATAATTATGATCCAAAGTCCATCAAATATCTTGATATATATTGCACTAATTTGGACTCATCAACTCCCCTACACATAAACGATGATTGTCCTCAAGCATTTTTCAAAAAAAAAAAAGGCAAACAAAAGACACAACACAAAGACACATTTAAGCAAAATCTAATAATCTCAAAACTTCCTTAATGAATGCACAATCATAAGTGAGCTAAAATCTAACAGAAATCACATACAATCCATTGCACTCAACCAAAGCAAATCTTAGCCCTCTTAATAATCGCCTCAAAGTTAAAACATACACTTCTCAACCAATCTTACAAGGATAAGCACTGTTAATCACTCAAAAGTGTATACAGGTTAATAGTGCTCAAGTTGACAAAAGGTGGCATTACCATCAGCTTGCACAGATATCAAATCACTACCACTATAAAGCAAAAAATATACACCAATCAAAAGGTCTTTATTTGGTTGTAAGGGGACTAGGGTCATAGGTAGGATTTAAGAAGGATACAAAAGGGTTTAACAACATCAAAGAGAATGCACAACCAATAGAATGACGTTCAATCATGTAAACTTACTTTCAATTTCCTATAACTCTCTCTTCTTCTTCTTCYTTTTTTTTTTTTTTTTTTTTCATATCACAAGGTAGCTCACAACACCTCATCAAATTATAATATGCTACTACTTGCAATCATCATCTTCTTCTCTTTTACTCTTTTGCTTTTTAGATTTCTCTCTTTTTATACACATATACACTCTTTGGCTGTTCTTCGTTACTCTTTTGCACATATGTTTTCCTCCATAAAAGAATTCAAAAACACCAATTCATATATTCCACTAGACATTTGCTTCACAATCAACTAGTAATGCATTCCCTTGACATTAGGGTTCAAAGATAGTCTATAGGCAACGAATATGGTCAAGGGTTAAATTCTTGTGGTTTAATCGAAGAGAAGGATAATAAGGCCSAAAACGGGTTTACTAGGGATAAATTTTTCAAAGGTAGGTTAGTCAAAAGCAAAAAACGGTATTCCTAAGTGCCTTCATTATTTTGGTGCATAGATCTTGCTATGTGGTCATGAAATGCATATTGGTGCAAGTTCTAGAATAACTACCTAATGTGCAACAGTCACTCCATCAAAGATAAAGTGAGCAAATAGAAAGAAAAGCTCATTAAGGCTCAAATCTTACCTATAAATGGTTTTTTGGGTTGATCTATGCATGTTTATTATCCAAGGTAATTAAGGGAGACACCTTCATAWATGCTTGAAATAACTACTTCTACATATAATGGAAGAGGACTTCAACTCAACGAATGACACAACACATTGAAATTTTTGAGATCCTAAAAACATTCAAACTATTAAACAAAAATCAAAAAGAAAAAAGAAAAAGAAAAAAATATATTTTTGTGATTTTTACGTTTATGAAAAATAAAACCCCACTAGTTCGAAAACAACACACAAAGAAATCTCCCCCACACTTTGGTTCATTGTCCTCAATGAAGCACTCAATAGATGAGGAAGGAAACGCAAATGGAAAAAAAAAAAAAAAGAATATCCAAACAAACAAGAAACCCAAAAGACCACAAAAAAATGAGAAGAAAAATAAAAGGAAAGTGAAAACAAGAGAGAGACTCCCCTACAGGGGTAGCGAAAGTGACATCGGCGAGGTGGTCGGGCAGTGTCATGGCGTCCGATGAGCAATAGCGGTGGCACTTCAAAAGGACCTTACCAATGAGTTCTGAGTTCCCAGGCATAAACTTTAGTCTAGAATTTAATAGCAAAACCTTTTGACCCACGTGAAATTGCTTACAACTCAAATGCTTGTCATGCAACAACTTGGTTCTTTCTTTGTACATTCTCATATTTTCATAGGCCTCCAATCGAATTTCCTCCAATTCTTGCAGTTGGAGCATGCGTTCATCACCCATTTCCTTGCCACCCATGTTGCAATGGTTCACTGTCCAAAAAGCACGGTGTTCAATTTCGATAGGCAAATGACATAATTTCCAAATACTAACCTGTAGGATGACATCCCTATTAGACTTTTATAAGCTGTGTGATATGCCCATAGTGCATCCTCCAATCTCAAACACCAGTCCTTATGTCTTGGATTTACTGTTTTCTCCAAAATACCTTTTATTTCCCTCTTTGAAACCTCCACTTGTCCATTTGTCTGTGGATGGTAAGCAATTGCTACACGATGATGCACTCCATACTTCTTTAACAATGCTTCCACTGTGCGATTGCAAAAATGCGTACCTTGGTTGCTAATAATCGCACGAGGCATCCCAGATCTGCTAAAGATGTTAGACTTAAAAAACTTACAACAATTTTAGCATCATTAGTTCGAGTAGCTTTTGCTTCTACCAATTTTGAAATGTAATCCACAACAAGTAAAATGTAAATATTACTAAAATAACTAGGAAAAGGGCCCATAAAATCYATCCCCCAAATATCAGAAACTTCATACACAATAATAGGCATTTGAGGCATTTCATTTCTAGAGGAAATGTTTCCTACTCTTTGGTATTGCTCACAAGTTTTTCAGAGCAATACGAGTCTTTAAACAATGATTTCTAGTAAAATCCACAATCTAAAACTTTTCTAGCTATCTTTTTTGGACAAAAATGTCCCCCACAAGTGTAAGAATGACAATAAGTTAAAATGGAATAAACTTCCTSAAGAATACAACAACGAATAACTTGATATGAACAAATTTTTTGTAGATACGGTTCATCCCATATAAAATACTTAGAATCACTCTTCATCTTATTTTTCTATGCAAAACTTAAACCATGTGGAAAAATTCCAGAAACTAGAAAATTTACCATATCTGCAAACCAAGGTTCCTTATCCTTTTTACCTTGAAGGGTTAACAAATGTTTATCTGAAAATGTTTCAAAAATAGGATTAGGGTCTTCCTCTCTAACCAGTCGACTCAAATGATCTGTTCATGATTTTTTTACTCCTTTTTTTATCTTTTATTTCCCAATCAAATTCCTGGAGCAGCAAAACACCCATCTTATTAGTCGGGGTTTCGCGTCTTTTTTCGAAAGTAAGTACTTCAATTCTGCATGATCAGAAACTACTACAACTTTAGAACCAAGCAAATAAGATCTAAATTTTTCAAAGGCAAAAACAATTGCTAATAACTCTTTCTCAATTGTAGTATAGTTGTGTTGGGTTGAATTTAGGGTCTTAGACTCATMATAAATCGCATGATTATTCTTTTCAATTTTTYGTCTTAAAATAGCTTCAACTGCATAATGATTCGCATCATAGATGAGCTGAAGGGTGAATCCCAGTTTGGAGGTTGGATAATGGGTACTATAGTTAATTGGATTTTCAATGACTCAAATGCCTTCTTGCACTCCTCTCCAAACTTGAATGGCACTTCTTGCTGCAACAATCCTCTCAAAGGTTGGGAAATCTTTGAAAAATCCTTAATGAATCGTCTGTAGATGTAACGCCACAGATTAGCAACTATCCTAACCCAGGAATGTCACTCATTTTCCCTTACATATATTGCAAAAATTAGGGAAAATAAAAATTTGGATATTTTAATACAAAAGGGTTTATAAAATTTTGACAAAGTTGCCCCTGTAATATCAACATATCCACCATGTAAACAATCAGAAAATTTCCGACCGAACATTCTAATACTCCAYATATAATAAAATCACCTCATACCCGAATAATATAAATTACAAGCTAAATACTCATATATTTAAAATCCAGCAAAAGCTTTTGAATTTGAACTAATAAAATTTAAAAATTCGATAAGTTCATAAATTATTAGAAAATTTAATTAACATAAATGACTGTTGGGTATCAAAGTCAGTCCCAAACGATCTCCACACATCATCTGTCTAGTCATCACTTGAAACGTAAAATAAGGAAATATAGGGCGAGCTACTAAGTTCAGTAAGTAAATCCCACCCATGAATGCATGTGCCGTGCATTATATATCATTAAGTTCAAAAATTCACTTTGCCAAAACTTTCTAAAAATTTTTTGTTCAAATCGTGAGCTTACTTGGTTTAATGCCTAACCATTAAACTCTACAGTGGGTAATTATTATTAGAAACCCGATAACATTCTACCGGTAGAATTGCAAAGTGATTAACATAACTTAATCTTTTTCCTAACATCACCTCATAAGAGGTGAATAACACATGAATTCCCACCCTACAAGAGGCTTAGGTCAGGTGCGCCAATCCCCACGCCTCATTTTCCAATCGCACATTTCATGGTCTAGGCTTTACACCCCTTTTCATAATTCTTTATGGTTAGAAACCATTTAACATAAAAATCACATCCTTCCAAAACTTCATTCCTTAAAACATTTGCTTTTTCAAACTTCATTCTTTAAAAATATTTGCTTTCTTAAATGCATGATTATGCCCATGCCGAAAATTGTGCAAAATACTATAGACCATATGCACATGAACAAGGATCGTATAAACTCTAAACTTAAACTTCCCAACATGTCATCAAATAGAAAAATTCACATACTTGAAATAAAACAATACACCATAAACCATATCACATAAAAACAATCCAATTATAACCATGAGCTCACATTCAATTCACATCGAGAGATTCAATCATAACAACAATACACTCATGTCATAATTAATGAGAATGTGGTGATTTACTTACTTGAAGTCTTTAGTAAATTTGGTTGTTTTAAATCGCTAACGAGGTGCCTTGGTTTCCCACAAAGTCAGTCTTCCAATAATATTGTTACACAAAGAATATTTATTTAACATAAGTGTTCACCATTAATACGTTCATCATTTTTATGTTGACATTAACCGAAAATTTTCAAGTTTAATTTCCATGACAATAAAAATCGAACTACTAATATTATAATTTAATTTCAGGACTCATAATCGTTCTTAAAACAATAATAATAATCATAATTATAATATATTACTTATTATATAAACTCTAAATTTCACCTTAAATTATATTCTAACATATTTCTAAAAATCTCTTTTACTTAATCGTACTAACTTAAATTTCACATTAAACATATTTCATATTTTTCCTTAATTATTATTACATAATATAAAACCTCGGCCATTCAGTTTAATTTAAAAAAAGAAACTAAGGATTTATCTTGAATCCCTAACCCTCGGTGTGATATCGAGTCTATGATGTAATGGAGTCAATCACGCTTGGGAAAAGAATACGCTCCGGGCATGTGAACGGCAGTCCTAGTCGCGCACGCGCTGTGTGCACGCAACTGGTTAATGAAAGGAAAGACGTATGGCGCCTGGTCACCTGGTTGTCTAGTTGCATGTCGCCCGGGCACCTAGTCAACTCTAGCAAATGTTTTCTAGAGTTTCTGTTTCTAATCAAACTTTCTACGCTTTATCCAGTGACTAGTTGCCAAAAATCCTAGGATCTGAGGCCGGCGAGCTAAAGAATAGGGGGCTGGCCTAGTCAGTCCGATGAGCAACGTGACCAGTGAATGACAACAGCAAACAGAGTGGATCTTGGCTAGCAACGTTCTATCTGGGCTACTGTGAGCCAATGATGATGAGTCGATCTGGATGGTCTGCGCAGAACCCTACTACCTCTAGATTCGGTATGAATAGGTCGTTTYTCTTAGCGGCGAGTGGCGATCTCAACGAGTAGCGGAGGAAGATGCGACGGAGACTAGCTCATGAGCAATTGTCTCACTGCAAGCAGTCCAGCTGAGTAGCTTCTTGTGTGATGACAATGACGGCGTGGACAAAGGACAGAGGAGGACAATGGAGTGGGGACCGGCACTGGCCGAGAAAAGAGAGGTGGCGGTGGGAGATTGGGTTAGGGTTAGGGTTAGGATATATATATAACTAACTTAATCCTAACCAAAAATTCTTCCATAGGCCATTTTCATTCCTTAACCAACTAAACTCAAGTAAATTAAGATCTATTAGTTTTTTCTGGCCCAAAAATTGAACCCTAATTCCGATTTTAGGAATAAGAAGAGAATGGACTCTAATGGGTCAAATCTATATTAATTCACTAAGACTTCTAATTAAATTAAACTAATAAGATTTCATTTAAATAAATATACTCACATATTAATGAATAACATATAATAATTTAGAGAAATAATAATTTATTTCTAATTGGTATATCAAACGTTACGACCTCCAAGTCCTTCCCTTGTAAAATAATCAAATCACTAATAATCATTAATATAATCTAATTAGTGGATTAAAATATAAGTTATATAATTATATAAAGTTCGTAAAAATGAAAAATAAATCTCGGGTATTATAGTAAAACAAATTTACTGATGATGGAATAATAGCATTTTTAATGCTACATTATTAACATGGAATAAATTTTGATACATGAAAGTAAAATATCTAAAGTATCAATCCATCAAAAATTAATATTTATTAAAAAATTGAAATTTAATTAATTATCACATTACATTAGCTCAATAACATCTTTTGTTTTTATCCACGTGATATTTATTTTCTTTTAATAAAATAATATAACAATAAAAAGTCAAGAGTTATGCAAGAGTGGTGAGTTAGAATCTTGAAYGGACCTTTTGAAATTTAGACACTAAACAGTGAGTATTGTTGACAATTGTTATTTCAGTATTGGAAGTGCTCTAATTCCCGTGCTTCGGATAGAGAAATCTAGAGACTTGTGATTTGATGAGATCCATTTCATTTCAATATTTCCTTTTATATAGAAAAAATAAATATTATTTTTTTTAGAATCACATAATATTCAAAAAAAATTGACTTTGATTGTTTTAAGTTTTAATGGGAAGATATCTATAAAGGTATAAAACTTTTCTAATGTTGCTTGTTCCATTTAAAATGTTCTAACTTAGTCATTACAATCTCCTCCCACTTGATAAATAATTGTTAATWAATAAAAACTCAATGTTCCACGAATTTCTTTAATATTAGTTGGATATGGAAATTTAGCAATTAAATCAATTTTAGCCTTGTCTACCTCTATGCCCCTAGTAGAAATAACATACCCTGGGACTATTCCTTCCTTGACCATGAAATGACATTTTTCATAATTAAGGACAAGATTAGTTTCAATGCATCTTTTCAATACTYTTGCCAAATTATCAAGACATTGATTGAAAGGATCTCCATAAACAGAAAAGTCATCCATAAAAATTTCTATGCAATTTTCAATTATGTCACTCATCATACATCTCTGGAAAGTCTCGGGTGCATTACAAAGGCCAAAAGGCATACGATGATATGCAAATGTACCAAATGGACACGTAAAAGTAATTTTTTTCCTAATCTTCCCAAGCTACAAAAATTTGAAAAAAAACACCCCGAATATCCATCTAAAAAGCAAAAGAATAACTTACTTGCAAGTCTCTCGAGCATCTGGTCAATAAACAGAATGGAAAACGATCCTTTCTAGTGGCTGCATCATATCCAGGAAGTGAGTCCCTATACGCAGCAAAACAACTCAGATTCAATTTGGACCACCGCCTGAGCGTCTCCTTACGTAGGTCAGTACTTTCCCATCCATACTTCCTCTAAGACTTTGAAATCTCACTTCCCTTATGTATTTAATTAGATAGAGACCGTCCGCTCCCATCCAGGCACATAAAATGGTTTTTTTAGACCCAAAAGTTACGAATTTTTACTGTTCTCTTCTCTACTTGGGGATACTCCGTATGATCTACTGGTATCAACAGATCTAAAAGCTTTCGATT
>MEJB01000029.1:4226358-4399025 GCA_001752375.1 Rhazya stricta | reverse complement strand
GACAGGTGATCGGCTAGGAAAGTGCCTATCAACAAGTTCTCTATTGAGTCTATTCTGTACGCCAGGGTCATTTCCATTTCGTCGGCTACAGCTATGCCTGATAGCTCTAAATATGTCGAGGAGAGTGCTAAGAAATATTCTATCGGCTGGATTTGACCAAGGTCATTTCTATTGAGTCTTTTCTATATGCCAGGCAGGATGAGGGTCCGGGTTGGATGTGGTTACGCCCTAATAACTCCAACTACACCAAGGTGAAAGCTATTTGGGCAAGTCTTCTCTATTCTCGACAGCTACTAAATGGGGTTCAGTCGACAGCCAGATACATTAAGATTTCAGTTGAACCTTACTATCCTCATTGTTGTGCATGGTAGTTTGGCCTTCTACAAGACATTCTAGCCGACCCACAACTTGGGGTGTCRTCCATTAATTGCCCAAACCTGACTGAGGATGCTGTTAAGTCTTAGACAGCCGATTTTCTTAGCAAGATTGAGAATTTTTTTATGCAAGATCTTTCACCCTTACTCTCTCACTACTCCACAGTTTGATACCATGTAGGACCAGGTAGACACCATGTTCTTTTCAGCCACTCAACCGAACATTTGGAAAAACTGTGTTTCCCTTTTGCTCCTTCCATCCCTTCGCTGGGTCAGCTACTTCAAGAAAGAAAAATTTGGCAACCCAAATTGCCTCTCCTCCCTCAACGACTTCTCCTCCAGCCAGGGCTTCTTCTAAAAAGAAAAGGCAAGCCGAGGAGCCTATTCCAGGTATGCTCTTCCTGATCCATTGACTATTCTTACCATTTGAGCATCATCCTGCTTCTTATCTTTTCTTTTTCTTCCTTTTGCAGAGTCGATTGAGCCGATCGATATAGATACTCTCATTCATACTCCTCCTATAGTAGGTGCTTCGGCTGTATTGAGAAAATCCAAATGGATAAGGGCCGCGGGGATTATGGCATCTGTCCCTAAGGTAAATTCACTTTATCCCTCTGGGTGTCTATCAGCTTACCATCTTACTTTGCAGAATTCATAAAGAAAGAAGTCTCGTTCGTATGCCTCCTTACTGCTCTTTAAGCCAAATCATCCGAAGAAGAGAGACAAGGAAGTTCGGTCGAACATCAAGAGAATATTCTTGCCGATCTAGCGTCTCTGATTCTCGTGTCTCCAATTTTAGTTGTCGTCACGAAAGGCATGGTTACTTTCTTTGAATTGGCTGGACCTGCCTCAGCCGTTGCGAAACCTGCCTCAGCTGCTGCAGAACCTGCCAAAGCCTTAGGCTTTCTGGAGGCCATGTTTAAGGAGAGATGCCTTTAGGAGAGGATGTTTATTAAGAGCTAATTAAGGCTCTAAGTTTGATCTCCAAATTCTCTGATTAAAATTTCTCGGCTAAGCTGAAGGCCGAGTGCTCCATGGTTTTACTTGGCTAGGTTCGTACATAGTGAAAGTCAGGCATTAGCTTGCAAACCAATGCCATGCTAGCCTAAATGAATTTTCTTTTCTTGCTACCACGGATCAAGAATTGAATATTTATTTTATAGCCAAGAAGGGTTAGCAAGACATGCTGAAGCAAGGTGTCTCTTCTTGTGTTAACCGGATATCCTTCCTAGAAATTAAGATCCAGCGATTRTCRGCTGAACTAGCCAAGGAAAAGAGCCAGTTGTTTCAGGATAGATAGAAAATCATCAAGCGGGACGGTCTTCTGGTCAGCCTTTGAAAAAGGTTCAGTAGGTACGTGCTCGACTGGCCAGAGTTGGAGAATCATCGACTGATGCTTGAAGGTGAGAGGGTTGATGTTTGAGAATGAGAAGGACAAGAGCACCCTTGGCCTGGATAGTGTAAGTCTACACGACAGGACATAAACTCAAGGATATGAGCTTGGTGGAGGTGCGTTCAGCTATGAAGCCAAGTGCAGAACCTGAGAAGGCTAGTCAAGATCCTATGCTTGGGCAAAAAGCATCTCCTACTCCTCTAGCCCCTACTGTAGCTGATCATGCTTTCGCCAATTCTCTTTCTGATGATGTTATCTTGTCCCAACTTCATGATGACATTTTAAATAGGTGAAACCCCACAAGAGCCTGCTCCTCAGGAAAATCCAAACAGGGCCATTGTTGTGTATTTTGCTCTGCTTAATATCCCCGCCCTTCAATCTCTTCCTCCTTCTTCGTAGAGCTAAATTTATTCTATTGGCTATCATTTTTATTTGCTGTAATTGAAAAGATAAATGCTCTTCGGCTGGCACGTAGCCAAAGTTCTTGATAATAAAATGGAAGGCTAAACAGCTAAATACTAGCCGATTAAGCTTTATTAAATGACTTTAGTATTTGCTAATTTTCAATACCTTCTCAAAAAGAATGATAGTAGAATTTCAAACAACTGTTGTTGATTGCTCATTCTAATTCTTTGTCTTTCGGCTACATTAGCCGATAGGCTTCCTCGAGTATGACTTTGCTAACTAGGAAAAGGACTTTTCCAACTAGCCGACCATTTATCATATTCAGGGTTGTTAGGTGCAATTAGCAAAATAGTTTTTCAAACCATGTTGCCTTCTTGGAAGTCTTTAACTTGGATTTGCCGATCGTATGCATGGTAACCATTTGCTTGTCTCTCAAAATATTTTCAAAGGCGATCCATCTATCTTCGTCAAGAGAGTCTGCTGATAATTGGCTATGAACATGCTATTTTGAAATGCTATTCTAGCCGATCGTACCAAAACTTCAACTGGTAGGACTGCATCTTGCTCGTAAGTCAGTCGATAGGGTGTGAAACCTGTAGCTATTTTARGGGAATTCTTTGTGAGCCCATGGTACTTCCTGTAATACTTCATGTCATCTTTGGGCTTATATTCTATAGCCTCTTGATCATGTTGATGATCGTTTTGTTGGTTGCCTCTGCCTGTCGTTAGCCTGAGTAGAGTAAGGCGTTGAGCGGGTTAGCTTGATTTCGAATTGTTGGGCAAAGGAAGTAACTTTATCTCTAGCAGAAAGTAATCTCCTGATTGACTTTGATAGGCTTTAGAATCTTGAAAGGAAAAATGATCTAGTGCTTGATGAAGTTGATAACGGTTTCCTGGGTTACTTAGTCAACGGCTGGGCCTCTATCCATTTGGTGATAAAATCGGTAACCACAAGATAAAGGAGTGGTCTTTTGAAGAAGGTGGGTAGATCGTGCAAATGATGTTAATTGCCCAGCTCCTAAATGGTTCAAGGCTCCACCATAGGATGAAGTTTTGCGGTTGGGATGTTAAGCAAATGTCCATGCTTTTGGAAGGCTCCATAGCCTTTAGCATATGCGTGGTAGCCAACCATTATTATCGACAAATAGACTCCATAATGATGTAATGACCATCTCAATTTTGGCCCTGACTAGTGTACTTCACATAGCCTTTCATGGACTTCGCTAAGGCCCGAGCTGCTTCTTCTTTGCCAAGGCACTTTAAAAGCAAGCCTTCGTGGCTTCATTTGAACAAGTCATTATCAACCACTAAATAATCAAATGTTTACACCTGAGTTGCTTACTAACCGTAGCTGCAGATTCTTCAGGTAGTTGATAATTTCAATCCTCCAATTGGCCGAGTCGCAGATGTTGATGCACAAGATTGGTTAGTGGGAAAGAGTCGATGAATCCTTTGGTGGCATGCCTTGTATCCCAATGTATATTGAGCCAAATCGTTAGCCTTTTGATTTTCTTTTCTCCATAGATGCAAAAGTGTCATACTGGTAAATTCCCTTAGTAAGGCWTGCATCTCCTGGTACAAGCCAATCAAGATGGCATTTTCGTAACTATACTCTCCTGCTAATTGTTAAATAACCAGTTGAAAGTCTTCCATGACTTGAATGATTTGTACTTTCATTGATAGGAAGAAATAAAGGTCGAGGATCAAGGTCTTGTACTCTATTTGGTTATTGAATCTCCCTTTTATAGCTTAACCATGAGACTTCCWTGAGACCAGCTAGGCTAGTGACTGTGATGCCGGCKCTTGCCCCAGTCAGTTCTAGAACCATCAAAAGTTAGTTTCCATTGTTTCATTCTTATGTAACTTTGGACTTCTGCCTAAGGATCAGCTGCCTCAAGGCATGGATGATCTTCTAGGAAATCGGCTATTGCCTACCCTTTCACGATTCTAAGGGCACATATTTCAGTGAAAAGACAGCTAGCTTCACAATCCACCTCATAATTTCTCAATGCGATAATACCTGAATTCTGCATCATTCAGGCTTCGGCTGAGGTAGTAAACGACCCTCCCAATTCCCTCATCATCGTCTTGTGCCAATAGATAGCCGATTGAAGTCTCAGCAATGGATATGTGCAACTTTATTAGCTTGTTCCCCTCAGGTGTATCTAAAACTGGGGGTTTGGCAAAGCTATGCTTGATTTGTTCAAAGGTCTCCTAATATTCTGTCCCCCATATAAGACTTTCAGTTGGTCGCAAGTTCAACAAGGTTAAGAATGCTTTGAGTTTCCTAGCTGAGTTCCCCAAGAGTCTTCTTAAGAAATTAATCCTAGAGATAAAGCTTTGTATTGTTCCTTAGGGCCTAGCCCTCTAATATGCCTTAGTCTTATCAGTATCRACTTTGATCTCTCTTTGGTGCACCAAAAAAGCAAGGAAATGCATAATCGATACCCCGAATGTGCACTTGGTAGGTTCATCTTCAAGTTATACCGGCGCATCCTTAGGAAAGACTTTTCCAAATCAGCTAAATGTTGGGTGAAGGTAGCTGATTTGATGCCTAAGTCATCAATGTATACCTCCATGTTTCAGCCTATCATATCATGGAAAATTATGTCCATGGCCTTTGGGAAGTTGTCCCCTCATTCTTTAGTCCAAACGACATGACCGCCCATTTGAACAAGCTAATTGCCCCGARCACCTGAAAGCCCTCTTGTGGACATCGTCTTCGGCTATAAAATTTGATCGTTGTCGGAGTACCCGTCCATAAAGTTGAGAAACCTATTTCCTGTGGCTATGTCGACAAGCATACTTGCCATAGGCATAGCATACCCATCCTTGGGTAGCTAAATTTAGGTTTTTGAAGTCAATACATATCCGGACTTGGCCATTCGGATAAAGCCGCACAGCAAGAACCGTTCAACCTCATTCGTTACTTTCRGGGAAATGSCTAAGTTAAACCTTCTAGTTGGCTATTTATGAGGTTTATCATCTTTTTTGATAGGTAAGTGATGCTCCACAACTCTCCAATCCAATCCTGGCATCTAATGGTATCCCATGCAAAACATTCTTTGTACTATTTGATTAACTCAATTAGTTGTTTACCCTACTCCTTATCAAATAAGGTTCTGAGCCAAATGAGTCTGGTTTCCCCATGATCTCCCAAATTGATGTCTATAAAAGGATCTTGAGGTATAAAACCGAGTGCCTATTTGAGGTTCCATTCAGCTTTGAGAACCTCTGATGCATCTCCTGTTCTTTCCAAATCAGTTAACTGTGTTTGGATTTTACAAACAGCCAAGTAGGCTTTCAATTTATCCAGGCTCTGGGCATTTGTCCTTCCTGGCTCTAATCGTTTTTCATTTCAGATTCTGCCGAGCTGGTTCGCCTGTCCTCGGCTTAGTTCATGGCCTAAGGATAACTTAGCAAAGTGGAATAGCTCAAATTCTGGGAGTAGAGGATAGCTTCACTCATATGGATGTCGATCGAAAATGGACTCAGATCGGTCGGGAAAACTTCCATCCGGTCACCATCCTATACAATAAGTTGCTAGAGAAGGGTGGAAGGGACGCATTGCTTGGCATGGATGCAATCTCGCCCTAAGAGAAAATTCTAGGCTGGTTTCATTGCTACAAAAAAGAAAGCAGTCTGCTGGTCTTTAAGCCTATTATGATGCTCACAATTAGAACTCCTTCGGCTTGGATAGATTCCCCTGTAAAGTTAGTCATTTGGATATCAGTATTCATGAGATCAGGTGATGTCTTACCTAAGCGTTTCAGCGTGGAGATTGCCATGACATTGAGAATGACCCCCTCCATTTACAAAACCCCAGGTGAGTGGATACCCGTCCAAATGAACCTTGATATATAAGGGTTTGAGATGATTAACCATTTCCTTGGTCAATTCAGGGAAAGACATTTGTGGCTCGATAGATAAGAAATCGGCTGCAGACCTGACCAACTCAGCCAATGCTTCCTCAGTTGACAGGACATCTCCTGTCAAGGAGCTCTATCGATTTGTGTTCCTGAATTTAGCTGATAGTAGACTGACGTTGCCTATTTCTTAATTAACCTCAGATACTCTTCAAACAAAGCTCTCTACTGGGCTTTTTGCCTTTGTTCTCTTCTTTCTTGGGTTTAGTCTAGTATAGAGGCGGAAACGAATTGGCAATCTTTTAGGCAATTGGGATTTCTATGGTCATGATTTCCTCCTTCAAGTGAAACTTAGTTGTACTTCCTACTTACCCAAGTTAATCTTTCAAATACAATAGGCTTACCAACCAGCCAAACAAATGATGAGGTGTTTACACCTGGCAAGGTGGTCGCTGTTGTGGTGCTTCGTGATTTTGGATAGACATTTCTTTTTCATTTCATGAGCTTGAGATGTCTTTCTGCCACTGTAGCTTCATAGCCATATTAACAGCTATCATCATGCTGGCATCAGCTGTCGGGAAAAAGTCTGTGTCCCCTGATGATTCCTGAGACTTTTTATCTGAAAAATAGAATCGCCCTTCCCGATGGCCCTTTGAATAATGTTCCTAAACGCCACACAATAATTAGTGCCATGACTAAATGAGTTATGCCATTTATAGTACCTCTTTCCTTTTAATTCTTCAAAAGAGGGGATCCTCTAGCTAGCCGAGAGCTTAATTTGCTTGTCTTTCAAAAGTTGAGCAAATATGTCAAAATAACAACTCGGCTGGTCTCTTGGCTTGGCTTCTTCTTTTTCTTGCATAGGTTTCCGCGCGGAGCAATGTATGGTGACCCCTTTAATWGCTCGACTACCATTATTTCGGCCGATTCATCTTCCTCTAAATCGGCTATGTCATTGATGATAGAAATCATGGTTTTCCCTCTGCTAAACTTGGTTACTCGAAATTTCTCTTTGTCTTTCATGAACTCTTCTGCATGAATTGCATGTGAAAGTAGCCTAGACATGTATGAAAACTCCTATAAGATAAGCTTCTCCTTTAATTATGGATGCATACGGCCAATTGCTATCCTAGCATACTTAGCTTTTGACAACAAGGTGGGACATTTTCCTTTCATTCACCTAAATCTCTCCATGAAATCGCCCATAGATCCTTTGGCTTTTTGTTTTATGGTTAGCAAATCTACGATAGATACCTCAAGGATAGGCCTATAGATGATCCATATTAGCCTAGCTATTGATGGAATTGGGAGGTAGGCTTGTGTACCATGTGAAGGTTGCTCCAGTTAGTGACAAAGAGAAGAGTTGTAACTTGTGCAAATCGCTGTTGCTGAGCTCTCCACATTGAGCTATGAATCTGCTAATATGCTCTATTATTATTTTATCATATCCCCTGAGAAAGCAAAAATCTTAGGAGTCTTGTACCCTCAAGGCATGACAATTGCATAGTGTATCCATTTTGGATAGGATTTTCTGTAGACCAAACAGTCATCGTCATCAATATTGAGCCCAAACTACCTCATTTGTACATCAGCTACTGCATTAGCATCGATTAACACTAACACGTTGATCATAAATCTAGCTATCAAATGAAAACATAGATAAAAATAAAAATAACATGCTTGATTGCTGGATTGATTGGGGTGCTTTCCTCCATTTTCTCTCTTCTTATTATACTCCATTGTGCAATATTCTCTACAGACTGGTGCCTGAGAAACATGGCTGCCGTTATGCCACATTTCCTCATTCCGAGCTATTTCTTAGGCCCATGAACGTCTTGATCGGTTAGTCAATTGATCATGCCCCTTGATCTTCGGTCAGGTGTTTATGATCTTGTCTGATTGTAGAGTTGATCTCCTGGTTTCTCTCTGCTTTTGCCAATTTRGCTGACTTTTTCCTCTATTTTCATCAACCACCATATGATCCGTTTCTTCCTTGGTCTTCATTAGCCRTTGAGTTCCTCAGCCGTTTTCTACTCTTTCTTATTGGACTTCTATCTGACTTGGTCTTGCTCGGCTGGCCACTGCTTCCTGCCTCAGCCATATACRTTGGCTATCTTTAGATGTCAACAATGACAAATAATAGATTACTATTGCTTAGTCTAAGACTTCATTTGAATTCCAATTATTATACCACCGCTCACAATGCTAATTCAAACAATTTGATATAATATGTAAATTTGCTTCTCATAGATATTCATTTGCCTCTCAAACAAGATAAATGAATCTTTAAGAATTSTAATTCCTTGAATTTTGATTTCAGGTAATCATAAGACGAGTACAACCTTACTTTTCTTCAATCAAATGAGGCCTTTGGCTAAATGAAAATATTACTAAACACACCAATTTAACATTTTATTATCATAAAGATAYAGAAAATCCCTTATATRCTCCTTTAATAAATCCTAAATTATCTCTTAAAATCTCCTTCTTTCTAACTTAAATATGTTCAAAGCTGTTGCACCTAAAAATAACTTACGTCAATCGCTAAGATAGGAAGCAATGGCTAGCCGAGCAAGGTCAAATCAGACATCAGTCCAGGGGAAAGAGAGTCAAAACAACTAGGAAACTCAACGGCTAATGAAAAAATAGGGAAGGAACCGATCATGTGCCATCAATCAACAAGGAGAAAAAAGTCAACTGAATCGGTAGAAATAGCGGGAAGCCAGGAGATTGGCTCTGCAATCAGATAAAGCCATAACCACCTAATCAAAGATCAAGGTGTACGATCAACTGAATAACCAATTGAGGTGGACTTTGATCAAGGAAATAGCATGAAAAAGGATAAATAGCACAATAGTAGCCGACTTTCTCCGTTATGAGYTGGCAAAAGAACATTGCACAGCGAAGTATAAATAAGAAGAGAGAAAGCAGAGAAACGCAATCAATCAACCCAATAGTCAAGCATATTATCTTTAATTTTATCTATGTTTTCATTTGATTGCTAGTTTTATGATCAGCTTTTTAGTGTTAATTGATTATTTGTTTTGTTAGGCTAGTCTTGTGTTCTTTTTTTTGCAATGTTTATGAGTTAGAACACTAATTTTGTTTCTTAGATGATAATCATAATTTGTTAGCTCATTCAATTTCTTTATTACTTTCTTATTGCTTTCTTTACTACTTTCTTTACAGCTTGCTTTATAACTTTCTAAATAATTTTGTTTCTTAGATGATAATCATAATTTGTTAGCTTATTGAATTTCCAGCTTAATAGCATAATTTGTTAGCTTATTCAATTTCTTTATTACTTTCTTATTGCTTTCTTTACTACTTTCTTTACAGCTTGCTTTATAGCTTTCTAACTCATWTAGGACTACTTAACTTGTTTCATCTTATTATCTGCATCATTTCCTAATTCAGCATAATTACTAGTTTAGTCCGAGCTAACTAAGTTGCATCTTTCTATCGTTTGGCGTCCTTCAGCATAATCACTTATTTGGCCTAAGTTAACTAAGCTACATCTTTCTAATGTTTAGCATCTTTCAGCATCATAAATCGGCTAGCTTTAGCTATATTTGTTGTATCTTTCTGCTCTTTAACGTTTGTTTGCAGTTCACATTTGTTTATCTTTGTTTGCTTCCTAATGGGCTAGAAGATTTCACTTTGCTGTTTTCTCAGCTGTAGCAAACACACATATAACAATTTTTCCTAGTTAGCATATCTCAATTGCACACTTTGTAAGGGCTCACTAAAGTTAACTCAAGAACTCCACATACAAAAAAGAGTTTGCTACGGATCCAGTGAGCAGATTACATAGCTAGCTAATTGGAACTCAAGTCTCATTGTATTGAAAAGCTTAGTACGCCATAACCAGAATAGTCGTGGCTAGGCAATTTTTGCACACCAATAAAATCTCATAATTTACTCCTTATAATGGGAAATTATCTTGCTTTAGGCATCATATAAAGAATTATTACTCATAAATTATCTCTTCTATTATGTTGCAGTATCATCTATTCTATTACTTATATTAGATTGTTATCTTTACATTATATCTCGAGACGCATTTAAATTTATTTGCATTTTTCCAATTCAATTTGTAAAATGGGTCCCCAGGTACATGCAAATGACYAGTAAGTGTTAATAATTGCACACTTACCCCAAAACTTTTATAATTTAGTAATAGTGTTCATAGATTAAATTTGATTCCGTAGAGGATATCGGTTAATTTAAGGACAACATATATGCTCAATCCGTTCATAGTTTAAACTATTTTCACTTTCATCTCTAATCTTTTATTAATTTCACRTTATCCTCCAAAACTTTGTAATTTAGTAACCGTGTCTATAGATATGTTTTAATTTCATAAGAATGAATCTAAGTTTATTATAGGCCAACAAGTTAACTCCATCCATCAACGTGAAATTTAGATTTTYGAAATTGCTATAGGTGAATGTCACTCATAGGATAAATTATGAATGTATTAATGATAAACACTCATGCTAGATAGATGCATRTCATTTGCAATTAGATTATACAAATCTCAAATGAAATTCTTCTTTTTGCAATAAAAATTAGGATACTTCTTGGCACATTGACGTTGTCGGCAGCCAAGGCACTTTACTTGCTRTTAAAATGAACTATATCTATTAAGGATATCAGGTAAGTAAATTCTCTTCATTTTTATTCAAATAAAGGGCTTCTGTTGCAAATGCAATGTGGTATGGTATTATTCAGGTATGTGAAATATTATCTGTTTCATTTGGATCAAGTGTGTGAATTACTAATTGTTACATGATGGAACTTTAATTTTGTTATTACTACATGAACATGCCTCTCATTACCATGTTGTACCTCTTTTGGGAAAATTRCATGTTCGTGATGCCGATATGGAAATGAGCTAAAGGATAGGGTTTGGGAATGAAATCTTAAATGGTAAATAAATTCTAAACTTTAGGAATTGAAAAAGGGCTGTAAGCCTAAGCCATGAAAGGTGTGAGTGGGAAATGAGGAGTGGGGGATCGGCGCACCTGACTTAATCCTCTTCGTAGGATGGAAATGAAAGTAAAGTTCACCTCGGGTGAGGTGAAGGAGAAAGTAAAAAGAAAAAAAAAAAGGAGGTTAATGAAACGATAACATCTTGTTAGGCCTACCGGTAGAAAATTTATCTAGTTTCAAATAATGGTTATCCACTGCAGAGCTTAGTGGCTACACCAAATGAGTTCACGTTAGAAATGACAAATTTTAGAAAAGTTAGACAAAATAAATTTTGAACTTCATAACAGATAAYGCATGTCACATGCCTTCATGCATGGGRTTTAATTAGTGAGTTTGCAGCTCACCTTGTTTCTCTCATTTTATATTTCAGGCGATGATAAGTCAAATGATACATGGAGATAGCTTGGGAGTAGGCTTGATACCCAAGTGTTGATAGCTTTTAATTTTAATAAAATTTTATTGAGTACTTGAGATGTTGGAATAGAGCAATATTTATTTATTTATTCATTTATTCATTTATTCTTTCGAAGGTTTTCTTCGAGTTGTAACTAAATGAGTATTTTTCTTCGTTATTGGTGATTGGAGTTGTTAGGGATTGAAGTTATCCTTATTTTATGATATAGAATATTGGTGGTATTTGGGTGTTGAGTTTTCTTGTTATGTACACGTTGGATATATAGATATTTTAGGGAAGACTCTGTCGAAATTTTTATAAAGCCCTTTTTGATTTAAAGTTTTTTAGAAAAAAATTTATTTTTCCTAAATTTCTGCAACCCATGTGAGGGTAATTGGTTGATATTCTCGGATTAAGATAGTTACTAATTTGGGAGTGTCRTAATTAGCCTCCAACATTTTGTGATTTAGTAGCGTGTCCAGAAATATATTTGGAATTTATATGATCAGGTATCAGTTTATTCTAGGCTAATAAGTTCACTCCATATATAATTTAAATGTATTTGCACTTTGCTAAACTTTTAATAGTTTCATATTAGCTCCTAAAATTTTTTAGTTTATAATAGTTTCCTGAAATATATTTGGATTTAATATGAATGTATATAGATTTATTCTAGGCTAAGAAGTTTGCTCCATACAAAATTTAAAATATATTTACTTTAGCRACTTAACTTTTAATAATTTCATATTAGCCCCAAAATTTTAGTATAGTAGTAGTGTCTCGGAATATATAATAAATTTATATCCTAGATTAATAATTCACTGAAGTTATATATCATATTTTCTTAAAATATGAGCTTTTTTTTTTTTTTTTCCCCCCTAGAGTCGAAGACTTCCTTCTCATTTATATCATAATATTGTTAATCTAATTAATTTTTTGTATTTAATAAAGTGTAAGTGGGCATCTATAATTTATTATTTATAAGTTTCTTTGATCTCTTGATAATAAGAAAATAATATCAATTACATACATGCATTAAAGACATTACTACAATTAAATCATACTTGCTCAATAGATAACTTAAAGTATTTTCATTTTGGTCCCTAAATGTTTAATAACTGCAATTAGGCTCAAAATTTTGTAATTTAGTGATGGTGTCTGAAAATATATTTGGATTGCATATGAATGGATATGAATTTCTTGTAGGCCAACAAGTTCACTCCATACATAATTTAAATATTTCACTTTAGTCCCTACACTTTTAGGTCGTGTTCTATTTGAATTACAATTTCTAGTTCCCAATTTAATAATTTTGATGAAAAAGCGTTTGATTTGCCATTTCTAAAAAATGTTTACTAAATGGACAATTGGAAAGCACGTTAGTTTTTTGAATAATCTTTAAAGAGGGAAAAAAAAAAAAAAAAAGAGCATGTTTTTCACATTTTGATTATAGGAGAATGTTTTACTTAAAATACTCAAAATAATATTTTGATAGTTTTTAGTTTTTAGTTCATTTTTTCTTCAAAAATGTATTTTTAAAAATATTAAAAATAACACATTTTCACTATTTTRAAAAATTAAAAATATAAAACTCCTCCAAAATAATAAGAGAACGAGGCCTTAATAATTTTAAGTGTGGCGTGATATGTTTGATAATTAGAAGCACTATGGTTGTTTTCCACATGTGATATGGATGTTTGATGATGGAAGACGCCAGTTTACGACCCATCTAATATGGATGTATATAGGCGTGTTATGAGTCATTAGATTATGGCTTCAGGAAGTTCCTGGGTTGTGCGAGATACCGGCAATAGTACCAAAGCGTTGTCGGCAGAGTTGACTATATAATTCCATAAGTGCATAGATCCTAGGGACGTGTTCATAGCACCATCCGCTACATCCGATGATGACAAGGATGAGGATCTGCCCAGTGGCGCTAGAGCTTCGGGCCCTTCATTTAGCAGTCAAGGGAACAGTGCAAGCGGGTAAAGAGAATTCTTCGATGTGGCAGAGGTGTTCGGAATAAGAATCAAGGGAGGGAGGTASMTGGCAAGTTCGTATGGTACTCGTAGATCKATTGGSAGCGACCAGTTCCAGGTTAGCCAGCAAATATTAGCATCTTCGCTAATTTCGGTGGAATATCGCCTATGTTATATGGTAGGGTTTGGTATGGATTTTCAATTACTTTATAAGAGGTTACATTATTAATTATTATTATTGTTTTCGTGTAATTTATTTAACATTATACAAGTAGGCAAAATCCAGATCTTAAATGTCACCCTAGCATGCAACAGTTGGATCGTGCAGCCATGCAGCTGGTGAACAACTCGATTTTAGCAAAACTGAGCCGTCTCATGTTCACGCACATGAATGCACCTCCTCTTCTGGCAAATTCAAGGAAACAAATGATCTTCACTTTACAAGATGTTCATTTCATTATTAGATAATATATATAAGGAGAATCGGAAATGAGCATCTGAAACTGTGAAACTATTACTTTCTGCTGTTTGATATTAACTGCTCATTACTAACACGAATATATTTATTATTAAATAATTATGACAGAACTTAATTAAGAGTGTGCTTTCTTGAAAGTTGGGTTTTAATTTTTTTCATTAAAATCGAATTTATAAAAGTTTGGTTTCGATTTCAATTTTTTATTCAAATCGAAATTTCTTTTTAGATTAAATAAAAATATTACTTTTATAAAAAAAATTTGACAAACAAAAGCTAAAAATAATTAACAACATCATAGACATTATAAAATAAAGTCTAGTAAAATCAATCTAGTAGTATAAATTATAAATTACAAAGTAAAAAAAAGAAAAAAAATTAACTATCAAATTCAATCCCATTTGTATGTTCAAAGAACAGCATACTAGTGTTTCTTTAAACCTAAGCACCTCTGCACCAAAGACAATTAATAAATGCAAGATCGTTCCCTCTCGATCATGTGTACGGATAAATATGAGATTGGCCATCACTTCCAATTATCATTGACAACAACCATGGYTTTTGTAAATTGTAACATGATCTCCATCGAAAGTGTTGGTAATGAATAAATGAAAAATAATGATTAATAACAAAAAATAAAATCTTAAAGGAAAATATAGATTATGGGCTGCTTCGTTAGAGTTCGATAAATTTACAACCGGATAACATTGAAGACAAGAGAGACATGGATAGAGGCCAGAGAATGAAGGCAAAAGAGAAGTAGCAGAGACCAGAGAAGAACAAGGGAGAAGCCACGTCCAAGTGAAAGAAAGAAGGAATAAAAGTCAGGAGATTAATTTAGAGTTTAAAAGTCAATAATTCAAAATTTTTAATTTTTAATTTGTTTAATTTGTTGAAAATGAAAAATGAAAACCAAAAAGAAATAATAAAAAATTTATCGGAGCAAAACAAAAAATCAAAAAATTAAAATTATAAATTCGATTCTATTCGATTTAAAAATTAAATTTGATCCAAATAATACACATTCTATTGCATGAGGTTCGTGAGAAGAGAGGGTACCGTAGTCACGGTGGATAAAAAGCTATTGAGAAACTTTTTCGTACATGTAAAATATTTTTATTCAATCATTATTAACTTTATCATTTAAATAATAGCATAGATATCGAGACTGGGCATGCGACACATCTATATTGATCCCCTGAAACTATTACTGTCTGCTATTTTATATTGACACTTCATACTAACACCAATATGGTTTTATTATAAAATAACATAATTATGGCAGAACTTAATTGAATGGACACCAAAGTAGCAAACCAACCCTACATAAAAGAAAAGCACAAGAGAAAGGGCTCATTTTCTTTAGTCTCTCAAACTTCATTTTTCTCTTCTTCTCGCTCTGCTTGTTCTTCTTGCTCTTCTTGCAACTCTCGAGCTCCCTTAACAAGAACACACAGTCTCACCACTCTCTATCCCCTGATCCTAAATGTAGTCAAGACTTAAAGAAGTGATCATTGGAGGTGAAAAGGTCAAGAACATCAAAACATTGGACTTTTCTCATCACAAGTAAGCGAAACTCTTTGTCTTAGCCATATTAAGGTAATCTTTGGAAATAAGCATGGAACGAGATGATCTACATATTCTTGTTGAAGCATTAAAGTTTGAGTTTGTTGGATTCTATTAGAGTTCGACTTGGTAAATGAGTCATTTACTATTTCAATTGATAAGTTCTTGTTTATAGGATTTAGCAAATTATGTTTAAATGAGTTTTGAATCACTTACCATGTTATTAATTTTATAGAACGTGGGTTGTAAGATCTTTTAGTTCTGGGTTGTGAAAGGCTTATATATAAGTCAGTTTCTGTAAATAAAGGCTGCTTCAATCTTTCAATCTCCGTSTTTTGTTTTGAGTGTCAAGAATAAAGTGATTCAACAATTCCAAGATTAGAAAATAAGTGAATTATGATGTTGCCGCACGTGATGACTAAAGATAGTACTAATAATTGGTAGTTCAAGTAGCAATGAGTTTGATATTCTTAAAGTAAGATTTCAAGTTCGAATATTGTGAATCAAAAAAATTAACATTGGGAGAGTTTTGTCCTCTTCATAGATCTCTTCCGGCTCAAATAAAAAATAGTTGCAGTCAAATGTTCCACATTCCGGTGGTTCAAACCTATGACTTCATTTATGTTCTTGCTACGCTAACCATTAGGAATAATGAGTGTGTTCGTATGCTTTTTTTCATTTTTCACGATGAGAATCCATGTTCTTCTTGTGAAGGAAATATTATATGATGATTTTTTTTGAGGAAAATGCTAGATGTTTATGTTTTGATGGTAAGATTAAGAATCCATGTTGTTTGGAGAATGTATCGTCTTGCCGTGATATGCATGCCTTAAGGTTTCCTTCTGAGTATCTGTTGTTTTTTTTTATTTTTCTTTTGAAGCTTCTGAATATATATTTTATATCTAAGACAGAAGCTTGTTTCAGGCAAATTATATGTTTGCAATAGTGTATTGAACCTTTCATGATACCTGGAGAGAATATTAAGTTGATAAGACTATGAGACCTTGAAACAGAGGTTACTCAAACCTACCGTCTTGGACCAGTTGGGAATAAACCGTCCAAGCAAGAACACCAAATCAGTACTGTCATTTAGAGAATGGTCTTCGGAGTAGAGTTCAAGTGGAATCATGAAATTTGATAAGTAATGAAAAAGATATCATCATTTTTCTACGATGTGTCAAAATGAAGATAGAAACAAGCTTGAACGAGAAAAATACTGTTTTGGCCATTCTGGGAATACATTCTGATCAGAACCATCATCTAAAGGATGATATTAGGTGYAAATTATAACGTGAATAATGAATTTTCATAAAAGTAATGAAGAGGGAATGAATATATAAAGGTAAGACGTCTCTTGTCCATATTTCGATCTGATGCAAAGTCGATGTGTTGCGTACTTGTGTTAAATATGTTCTACTGTCTTTATGAATTACGGCCTTAAGGACAGTTCTAACAAGTGGGAAGAAAGAGGGATGGAAGTTACCAAAAACCTTCATATGAATGGTGGCATTGGAGATTCAAGTTATGCTAACAACTCCATAGTTCAGGTACTTTTACACAGTATCTTTTAAGGCTTTGTTAATTTGGTAAACCGTGAGAGGAGAATTGATTGAATTGTTTTTGGTTTTTGCAGCAAAAATCCATACTTAAGACATGGTCAATAATAGAAGAAGCCATCAACGATCTCTCCTGCAGAATTCTTCCCAAAACTATATGCGTTGCTGACTTGGGTTGCTCATCTGGACCGAATACTTTGTTTGTAGTATCTGAGATGATCAAGAGCATTGACAAGAAACGCAGAAGTTTAGGCTACGAATCACCGGAGTTTCAGATATACTTGAATGACCTTCCGAGCAATGATTTCAACACCATTTTTGAGTCTTTGCCTAAATTTCAAGAAGATTTAAGAGAAGAGATGGGTTCTGGCTTTGGTCCATGTTTTGTTGCAGGGGTGCCTGGTTCATTCTATGGGAGGCTTTTCCCAGCCAAAAGTCTCCATTTCGTTCACTCATCTTATAGTCTCATGTGGCTATCTCAGGTACTGTATGCTTCTAACATCCCTTATATTCTTACCTGACGATGCGACTTATGGATGATCGTCAAAACTCTTGAATAATTTTCTTCTTCTTCTTCTTCTTATTATTATTAATTAATTTTTATACGCGATATCCCTAGGATTAAATATTTCTATCGATAAAAATTTTCCAATTATTGTTTTCTTCACATATAAATCTCTTCCGTGAAGAAGCATTATTTTTTAAGTATTTCAGGTACCTGAAGGTTTAGAGGAAAACAAAGGCAACACCTCCATTTCTAGTACAAGCCCTCCAAGGGTGATAAAGGCATACTTCGAGCAATTTCACAGAGATTTTGGATGGTTTCTAAAGTGCCGTGCAGAGGAATTGGTAGCCGGTGGAGCAATGGTTTTGACCATAGTTGGAAGAATAAGGGATGATCCTCGTAGTAAGGAGAGTAGCCAGATGGGAGATTGTATTTCTAGAGCCCTCAATGACATGGTATCCGAGGTATCTTAATAAATTATGTTCAGCGGTTTGTACTTCTGCTATGATGCCTTCTTCTATTCGATTGCTGATTAGTATACGTTCCAGGGTCTAATTGAGGAGGAGAAATTATATTCTTTCAATTTTCCTCAGTATATACCATCCCCGGCGGAGCTAAAATCTTTCGTTGAAGAGGAAGGGTCTTTTACGATTAATCGCCTGGAGGTATCTGAGGTTCATTGGAACCCAAACTATCCAGAAGTTTGTTCGGCTGATGAACTGAAGAATGCTGGATATAAGGCTGCAATGACCATGAGAGCTGTGCATGAGCCCTTACTTGCTAGTCAGTTTGGTGAAGAAATAATGGACAAGCTATTCWGCAGGTTGGCGGAGATTCTCAGTGACTGCATGTCCAGAGATAGTGATACTGTATACGTCACTATCACCATTGCWATGAAGAGAAAAGATTAATTACTATTTTATTTTCTTCCCATAAATGCACAAGTCAATATTTGTTTGTTCGTGTTAATTGGCTTATTAGGTTAGTGTTGCATAAACAAATTATTCTTCTCTCTGTGTCTAAGGTCCACGGAACCATGTTCACCCATGCATTTATGTACGAATAAAGCGCCAAGTGCTATGTGTTGAATAATTTTTACTTTTTAGAAATTAGTCAATTAGTCCTTGTACTAATTTCTTATGAGGTTCTTATCTTTTAATTAATATTTTTTTCGTATTTTTTAAGTCTTTAATTAAATTAGTCTTGTCGACTACTTTCACGGCAGAAAAATGGCCACTCTCTTCGAGCCCTCACTATCCTGAATCTTGATATTGAAGAAGACCAGTAATAAGTGCATTTTGAAAAGAAAAAAATGATCAATAATAAGTCTCTAATGATCGTTTAATATTGACGTTCTTCAATTGAGGTCTCCAGCATTGCAATTTGGTTATTTCGGAGGGTTTGACGGGAATGTTGCAGATTATGAGATAGTTTCTTATAAGATTTGGAGTATTTTGCATATTAGGATTGGTAAAAGCTGTTGGACTACGTCAACAATTCAATGGGTTTGGATTATATTAATGTACTGGCACCGTTAAGAGAATAGCTTTTTTTCTTCCTTGAATAAACATGAAGTGAATGAGCATGGTTTATCTTTTGTGCTTTGAAGTGTAGCTGAAGAACTCGCAATAGGAACTATTGAAATGGATTGAACAGTTTGAATAGGATTTGAATCCGACTGGATATTGAAGTGAGGTAATCTTTTCGGAAAAATTGACGAGTCAATTTCTTTTAAAAGAGAGAAGAAAAAAGGAAGTTTTAAAAATATTAACATAAGTAACAATTATTTTTAAAAAATCAATAAAATATCAAAAAAATAACAATTGAGTATTGAAAATAATATATCAGCAAAATTCAGTTAAAGCCATTAATTTCACTTTGATTCTAATCAAATGATCACAAATGTAAAGATAACTCAATTATCGTAAATAAACTAGTTAATGTTGTCTATAATCATTGCCTAGCAACCAATATCTCCTTACTGTTTCGGACATTGAAAGGACCTCTCATTAACCACTCCCTAATCAACAGACAACCCTCAAAAAGCTATAGGATTTTGGTGTTCCGACAATATTAAATTTGAGAGATCACAAAATTCATAACCAACAAACTAAGACAACTTATTTATTTTGGGTTATATTATTTACTCTCATGACAAGAATTAAAAGGCATAGGCATGCATAATTAACCTCATCAAGTTACTGCTTATTTAAATCTAACAAAAGGCATAGGCAGGTATATTATTTACAGATTTGAAGGTTTAATTGGATGTAAAGTAAAAAAATCTAATAAGTAATCAACTTTAATTACCGACTAAGCTGAATACTTGAACTTTTCGAAAAGCAGAAAATAAATAAATACTCATAAATGATTAAGATGATAAAACAGTTAGATCTCACGTGAGTTCCTAAATCAAAGGATCCTTAGTACTTCAACAGAAATAAAGGAGTTTAGCACGTAGTCATGGAGAAAAAAGCAATAGTCTCTAAAATAGCCTAGAATGCTCAGTGATGAATAATCACACGTATCGCCTATAAATCCTAAAATATCTCAACTTCCTAATAGTAATAAATATATCCTAATCTAGTAAAGATATAAGTATTTATCAAATCCAACCCCGAATTTTACATGGAATATATATTCCAGATTACTTTCAAAATAATAGGGGATCTTCAAAAAATACAGTGAAACTGGATCGCATCCCCTAAAATTCATCCATGTCATATGCCCATGAGTTTCTGATTATTTTCTTATTTATTGCTCCAAATTTCGCATAAACTGCATTTTTCTTTCCAAAGTCTTTAAAGAGTCCAAAAATGGTAAAACTCCAATAAAACACATAACTAGTACAATATACATATCCATAATCAATCAAATATCCCAGCAACATCACATTGAAATAAACTCTATCAGACATTGATGAGATTTTGACTCACACTAGATTAGAGCTAAAGAAGAAAACCTGAAAGCAAGCAAATAAAGAGGGAATGAGTCACTACAAGAAAATCATTATTTTAGGACTAAAATTTGGGAGGAATAAAATTTGTCCGTAATTTGGGATGGTTTGAAAATAAAATCTGTCTGAAATTCCTCCCTAAATTAGTTTTTGGGAAGGAGGGATCATTACTAATCGTCCCCGATTGCTTCAAATTAGGAAGAGATTAAGGAATGATAATCGCAAAAAAGTGTTAAAAAAAAAAAAATGAAAGTCCATGCTACTGTCCATCCCTAACCTGTCTCAGATTAGGACTTGTAGTTGGTCCTAAATCCGTCTCTAATATAGGATACATTAGGGACCAATTTGACAAATAAATTATTTTTAAAACAAATTGTAACAAACCTTCTAGACAATCTCTACTAAAATCGTTTCTAATTTCGGGATTGGGACAGAGTATATCCCCATCTCRATCTGTCCCAAATTAAGAACTAATATAAGTAAAATGAATACAAAAATAATCTAAAAACTTTAGGAACCATCCATTCTAAATTCTTCCCTAATTTTTTACTAATATATATATATATATACCTTCTATACAATCTCTTCCAAAACTATGAGTTATGTAGTAATTGAGTAATTGAATATAAATATGCATAATTTCAATTTACAGAAGTTAAATGATTAGAAACTAGCTATTGAATTTTTGTGAAGTTAAATCAAATCAATGTAACAATAATAAAGAAATTGATAATTTTGCTTGTTTTATTAATAATTTTTGAATTGTAGCAATTAAACAGTTATTGTTGTTTTCATTTGTGATGTAAGCGGTGGCTGAACCCACCATAAGTGTTGGATTTTCATTGGAATGCAGATGGAAAGCACAGGAAGGATGAATTGGAGCTGAATTACTGCAAATTTCCATAATTCTTCTCTCTTGTTGGACTATGATTTGCATTTATCTTGATTATGACTCCCTCATCGTTGCTAGATTGTTGTCGAGTTTGGTTTTCTAGCTTCTGGACTCAGTTGATTTTTTCCAGTCAATATTTAAAGTCTGTCAAAGCCATCTAGATAATAATGTGAAATTCAATAGGAAGAAAGGTAAAAGAAAGTCAATATTTAAAGTCTGTCATTCATGATGAATACACCAACACAATAGATTCATGAAGAAAATCTCAATGACCATATTCTGAAGAACACCTTTCAACTTCTAGCAAAAAGTATATGTCAGAGTGCATATATTGCATTATTTAGCCAAGAAAAGCAACAAGATAACACAAGTCAATTTCACAGAAACTACTCGACGTTTTCATGATTTAGGCATAGGCCTCAGGATTAGCAAGAAGATAATCTTCGAAGACTTTTGTTAGACCGTGGGCGTTTGCCTTTCCGTCTTTCAGTTCCTGCTCATTGGGCTGAATACCACCCTTGGTATGGTACTCGCAGTCCGACGTAATGACACTTCCTCCATCATTTGAAGGCACAACTTTGAGCACGTAAGTGATTGATTCGAGCTGATCACCGAGCATTTCTCCTTCGACCAAACTGTACTTGCACATCAACTTCTCAGTATCAATGTCATTGATTATGTGCTTCATGTACTTGAGTTCAGAACCTGCCATTAAAAGAAAAAACTCAATATTAGATAAATCTACTAAGATATTTTAAACAGCTTTACTTTCGGCACGAAAAACTCAAACTTGACGCTAGGACCGGCCAAGGGCACATATATATACGTTATGCTCTAATTGAAATGCAAAGGGTATATACCAGAAATATATCAAAAAAGCAACTCAAGTTAAGGCCTCAGAACTATTTATTTGTTATTTTGATAATCAGATTCATGCAACCAGGCTAACAACCCCGTAGACATAAGTAAATACACCTCACAATTGAAATAAGATGTATAAGACAAGACGAGGATATACCAACCAAAATTTGATGTGGACGGTGAGATAATCTTACTACCTCGAATCCCAAGTCCACCTGGCCTCACCCATTCATAGAACCCAAATTCCCTTGGAGAACTTATTGACTACGAAAACTTTTAGATAGGCTAGTCTTCATAGAATATCATGTAGGGAAAACGAAAACCTCTAGACCTCTTTAAAATATAATTGGTACCAAAAAGTTTTACACATACTAACCGTGGGCATATTGTGTGCGCTTGACAGTTCCGGCACCGCCATCTCCTTCGACGACCTCAATACTCTTGATGGGAAGGGTGGGTGGCAACTTTGGGATGACATTATGGGAGTCGAGAACCAAGGCTTTGAACATCCTGCTAGCAGCAACAGGAGACTTGTATTCTTGACTAAAGGAGGTTACACCCATTTTTGCCTGTGGAAAGTACTCAAACTGAACTTGCAACTGTAACAGATATGAGAAGGAAGTACCAAAGATTGAGCTCTGGAGATTATGAAACTTTGTAATGGTTACTTATAGGCGTGGCCGAGTTGATTTTGGGTTTGGATTTCCACAAAATGAGGCGGAGGTCAACCTCTTCTACCGGACAAGAAAAACAAAACAGATCCAAGGTCAATATACTACTATGGTTTTAAAAGAGTTTGGTCAATAAATCTAATATCTAGAGCACCCATTATGGACTGTCATCATGCTTCCAACAGCATGCTTTTCAAAATGAGGAAAAACTAGTCGTGGGTAACTTCAAAGATTTAATAGTTAACAAGTTATATATAATTCAATAGTAAGAAATCATGTGAAATAAAAAGAATCAAATCATTATATTATACTAATAAACCAAATTCTCATATGATAAACATTAATTTTAACTTTTACATTTATTGGTAACAAGTTAAGATTCAGCATCATAAAGCCCTATTTATATATTATTGCGAATCGATTCATAGACAGATATGCTTCAATTTCTCATTCTTGTTTTGGTCCCTTTTTTTTCTTTTCATTCCAACAATTATAATAGAAGTCGCACTTAATAAAAATTGCAAGAACACACCACTATAGCATACCTCCAGATGTTACAGTCGAAAAGAAATTTAAACTAGAATATATACACATGCAAAGAGGAAGAAGCGTTGCTCTCATTATAATGAGGGAATAAAATTTGCACTTGTCCAAAGTTGAACCCCACCTGATTGTATGGCAAAATTTAATATTACCTAAAGGTTTGTGTGACAAAACTATGTTTTGACAAAGTTTTTGTTCCCATAAACTATAGATGATTGTACAATATGCGTTGCAAGTTTAATGTTTAGATATATACGAGATTTTATAATTTGTAATCCACAAAATAGATTAAATAAAAGATATTTTCAGGTGACAGTAACTTTTCACAATAGAAAATAGTGTTAGTTTTCTTTATGGTAAACTATATCTGGATAATCTTAAAATTTTTCAAAATTTAACTTCGGTCCTCAAACTTAAAAAGTAGAAAACTTGCCCTCCAACAACTATCTGAATGATCCTTCAKTMAAATTTTGCTGTCTAAGTGCTAAATTTCTCAGTCATATGATTGGCATGTGATATTTTCCAAGTGAATTTTTGTCCACTATGATGAAAATTGTACGTGTCAAGTCATGTGAAAATTATCACATTCCAATCAAACGAATGATAAAAATCACAATAAACAGTAAAATCTTGATAAAAGAGTAAGATTTGATCATTAAAATAGTTGGAAGGCAATTTTTCTTTTCCTTTTTTAATTACAGGACAATAGTTCATGATCCTGAGGACAAAATTTACCCTTTCCCTTACACCTCTTAACAATAACCCAAGTGTCAATTAACGCCCTCAACTATAAATGCACATGGTGATGGTCTTTTATAAGAAATTATCTGTGAGGACCATTTCCTTTTAAATTAAATATCCGTGATCAATATTGCCTCAAAAATGGTCTTAGGATTAATTTAATGCTTCAAGAAAAAGTCAAAAGATTTTGAGGAAAAAGTGATTTTTTGCGAAATCCTTTAATGTAATTGTCCTTATTTGTTTAATGATCTTGCATGATATATACAAATACACATCCAAAACGATTCGAGACTTGCTAATATCAGACAGTGAAATATTAAGAGCAGTTAATACACTCCAAACTATATAAGATACATTGTACATTGTGGACAATTTTCAAGTCTTTGTTACTTTTTTGATATTTATATTCCTTCTGCCGAGAAATCCCTTTCCTCTCTTGGAACTTTTCAATTTTTTTCAATTTTTATCATCATTACTTTATTCTAGATTTTAATATTTATTTATATAACTATTACTCTAACGATTCACCCTCCTCTAGGTTCCACTGAAACTGTACGAACGTCGCCTGCCTTTTGACAGTTAATACAATTAAACATTAAAAGCAACTAAATTCATAATTTTAATATGAACATCTCATTAATTATAAAATACGTGAATCTAATTTTACAAACTAAACTTCTTTGTACAATCTACCAAAACATATAAGAGTAAAAACCCTCAACTAACAATACAGATAACCATTACAAATTATTAGAGATCTCCAGGCTTCAAAAATCTTATACACAATATGACTCTTCTAAAACTAAAGTCATTTGTACCCGTCACTTAAGTATATAAATTTTAATAGTAAATATCCAGAACACATAGCACTTTAGTTTAAATAAGAAAAAATTCAAACTACTGTTTGAGAACCAATTTTTATGAAGGAATAGTSCCAAAAAACTCAATGCTCAAACATACAAAATTTTAGAAAACATTTCATGTCAAGTATAGACCCAAGAGAATCAAACCTTAAACATAAGAGATTTACTCTACGGGGTCAACATATATCTGTCTTATCCTCCATGTTCGCATACAATTTACAACCGAACCCATGACAATAACAAATAAGACGGCTAGCCGCAGCTATAGGAGTCAGCCGCTCCTAAGTTAAACCTCCTAACCAAGAGTATGAGCGTCTAATATTTACTGTGGGTACATGTATGAGCGTCTAATATATGTATGTTCCACAGGTTTTGATCATTTGGCAACTGCCAAAGCACTGTCAGTCAAGTACAGTACTTTATTTACTATGACTAATACTTGGATTCACCGACTAAATACTCAATCATTATAATATATCCACATTCCAATTCTGTCTCAGTAACGAGCATGATGCACAAGTAAATCAATAAACTCATGAAATTCATGATTAAGTCCATGTCAATTGTAAAAACAGTCATTCGATATCTAAATTCGAGTTTTCATGTCGACCGAGTAAACATAGTGTATGATAAATCATGCATTTGATATGTCATGCCGATATAAAATCTATGACACATCAAAGCATTTCATAATAACATGTACAACAGTTTTCCAAAAGATTATTATTATTGAAATTGAATTCAACATTTGAAGGGCTTTGAAAACATTTTCATAGAATACGATATACAAAATCACACGTATTTTAGAATTTAATAAAATAAAGGAACTCGCCTAAGTATTCTTGATTTGTGCCCTGAACCTTTAATGTTTTGCATTATCATGTCCTATAATCATATTATAAGATATTATCTTAGTCTATGTCCTACAATAAATCTATGATAACTATGAGAATAAATGATTTATTAATTATTAAGCAAGACCTTAAAATTTTAATGAAATCAAATTTAGAGTTTCTAAAAAGTTATTTGAATAGCATAATATGTAGGTATGTTTCTCTTTTCTTAGAAAATAAATTCAGATATTCAAGATTTTCAAGTCCATATTCACGAACCGTAACCGTTCCAATTCCCACTATTTCAAAACCATTATCAGATGAGAGTTGAAATGATCAGAATATATAATAGGAAGGAGAAAACAGTGAACTTTCCTCCACTTGTCTTGTATAAATATTCAAGAAATAAATATATGCACACCCCTCAAGATATAAATACTACACATTATAATTTTCCATACATTTATATTTTCTTATATGTTGAAATTATTCAATTATTTCTTTAACATGGTAGTGTCTTATCATATACTTTTCACCATTTCTTAGTCGTACATGTTTCTTTTTTAAAAAAAATTTAAATTAGTATTTTAATATAAAAAACTATTACATATATAAATTATATAGGATCTTTCTTATGTGCCCTTGGTGTTATATAGTATCCTGAAGTTAACATCAAATAGCACAGACAGAAATAAGAAATAGTTTCAGCGGATGAAATGGCAGATGCTTACTTGTGATTCTCTTGATTTCTTTGAAATGTATAGAACAAGGGTTGGGGATTGTGCTGGTTTGCCTGCACACAAGCATATATATTTACTTCATTTTCTTCCTTCCCTGGTCTCATGGCTCAACCATGAACATTCACACGCAAGAGGGCTATGATCGATATGTTGTTGGCTTGGATATATCTGAAAGTGCCTATCCACCTTGAGTTTTTCTCTTCTAAAAAACAAAATATGGGATTTGCCCAGACTTCTCCGCATTATCTGTTGTTGAGAATGAAATAGCTATTACTTAAGACATATTTTTCTAAATGATGACTTGACCACTTCGTTCTGGATCGAGCACAAAGCATCGCCTTACATTTTTCTCCTTGCAATTAAGTCTAAGAACAGGGCAGAAAATATAAACCTTTCTGATCTTTTGGATGTTCTGGTCAAGTTTGATTATTTTAGCAGCAAAAGACTTGATCTGCTGTTTCAAGGGATAGACTTACAAGTATTCCTGCATTTTCCTTTCTTTTCTTTTATTTCTTTTTGTGTTTTGCAGGGTTGAGAGAAGCTGGGAAGGTGGAAAAGGTCATTCCAGTTGTCATCTTTGTGATCCTTGTTGTTTCAATTGCATTTCATTATTTGCTTATTCAATCTTTATTTCACGGTGCTGACACCCAATTGCTAGTGTCAATTTTTTTAATGTCTTTGGCAATAAGTCAAAAGTCATCTCCCTAAATTCGAAACTGGATTATTATCATCTTTCAACTTTTTCTTCTTACCATACTAGTTTTACATTTTTATTTTATTTGAATTATTATCTTATTTGGCTTTTTTGTTCTTGCTTATACAAGTTTTTACATTTTTATTTTAGTTAGATTATTATCTTATTTGATTTTTTTATTCTTGCTTATACTAGTTTTTAAATTATTSTACTTTTTGTRCTTACGTTTTGTGATTAATTAAAAAATGGATGCTCGCGGTAACTTTTCCGTTCATTCAATTTGATAACATTAACATGGATAATTTTGAACATTTTAAGAACTTGGAAGCACAAAGCGTAGGTGAAGAAACTAGTACTAGATTTTGCAATACCACCTTTCCAACTACAATTGATTTACAATACACCAATTAGAACTTGGGAAAAAAAATGCTTCTTGTTTGATATTTTTTGAGAAGGACGAAGAGAAATAAAATTATTTGTATAATTTACAATGGTAATGTGCTGAATTATAGAAGGGCGGGGGACTAGACTGGGCAATCAGACTTGAGCGCCGGTTCTCTTATGAGCTTGACAGGACTGGTCTGGTCCGATCTTCCCCTTTAACCGGGTCGGTCCTCGAAAATCAAGGATCGGCTTAAGATCAGTCACGGTCACTGAAATATGACAAGCCAGGCCGGTCCATGTCAGTTCGGCCTTGTTTCTCTTTTTTCTTTTTTTAAGTTAAAATAAAGCCTCAAAATGACTTATTTTTTTCATAAGGATATGATTTATTAATTAGAATAAAGCTTCAAAATAATTTGATTATTTAAATATATTGTTTATTTACTTAGAAAAATAACTTAGACGGTTTGTTTCCTTAGAAAAGAATTTATTTATTTAGACAAAATTTGTTTACTTATATTTATTTTTTACTTAGGAATATTTGATTTACTTAAAGAAATATTGTTTACTTTCAAAATTTGTTTATTTAATATTATACTAGAAACTTTGTTTGAATAAACAAAAATTTCTAGGTAAACAAAATTTTTCTATAGAGATGTACGAGAAGAATTTATGGAATTAAGATTATACAAATTATAAATTTTGAACTATTATATCTATAGAGATATAATAGTAAGGAAACTAGAAACAAAGGATTGTAATAGTAAATTCAAACCAATATATCTATAGAGATATACTAGAAAGCAAGTATCTTAATTATAAATTATAAACTATATAGAGATATAATACTAATGAAACTTGAAAAAAATGATTGTAATAATAAATTCGAACTAATATATATATAGTGTTATAAAATTTATCTATGATAATAATAGTATCAACTATAGCATATAGATAAGAGAAGAAAGGGTAGAGTGAATGAGAGATACACACAGTGAATACTTATAACTATTTTACCCCCATCAATGTTGCCAATGAGGCCTACTTATAGGCTCAAATACGAGAGTTAATAAAATACATAAATATGGGATATACAAACTCTATTATAATTAGGAAGTTAGGCCTCTTCAGGAAATCTAATTGAACATCCACATAATCATTAAACATTTCATAACACTCTCCCTTGGATGTCCATCACATAAAGAACGTTAAACCCTTTGCTAGGTAAAACCCAATGGACAAAAAAAATTCTAGTGAAGGAAAAATAGTACATTATTCTTTATGTTAGTATTACTTCCCTGATGAGATAATCCCTTGAGATTTCTTAATCGACGCTTCCAATTTTTTTCACCAACTTTTCAAATATTGCAGTCAGTAAGCTCTTGTGAATAAATCTGCTAGTTTATCACATGATCGAATTTGTTGCACATCAATATCACTACTCTTTCGGAGTTCATGAGTATAAAAGAATTTTGGTGAAATATGTTTTTTCCCATCTCGTTTAATGCATCCTCCCTTTAATTCAGCTATACAAGCTACATTGTCTTCAGAAACGGGAGTTGGGATTCTTTTTCAGGAGGATAAATCGCAACTTTCTTTCATATAATAAATCATATATCTCAGCCACAAACATTCTCGACTTGTCTCACGAATAGCTGTAATCTCAGAATGATTAGATGAGGTGGTGGCTAACAAAGATAGTTTCGTATAGCGTGAAGATATGGCAACACCACCCATGTAAATATATAGCCAATTTGAGAACGTGTTTTATGTGGATTAGATAAATAACCAGCATCTATATGTCCAATCAACTTTGGCTTGATTTTATTTGAATAATACAATCCGAGATCTATTATGTCTTGGAGATACCTAAGGACATGTTTGATACTATTCCAATGTCGTCTTGTTGGAGAAGAACTAAATCTTGCTAACAAATTTACAACAAATGATATATCAAGTCTTGTATTATTAGCAAGTTACATTAGTGCACCAATGGCACTAAGATAAGGTATTTCAGGACCAAGTAGTTCTTCATCATCTTCCCTAGGTTGAGAGGGATCTTTATTCACATCTAATGATCTGATGACTATTGAACTACTTAATGGATGTGCTTTGTCCATGTAAAATCTTTTTAAAACGTTCGCAATATATGTTGATTGATGAATAAATATTCCATCTTCAAGATGCTCAATTTGAAGACTAAGACAAAACTTAGTTCTTCCAAAATCTTTAATCTCAAACTCTTGTTTCAAATAATTCACTACATTTTGGAGCTATTCCGGAGGTCCAATAAGACTGATATCATCAAAATATATTGCGAGTATTACAAATCCAAATATAAATTTCTTTAATAAATACACATAAACTTATTTGATAATTTTTGTATCCTACTTTCAATAAGCATTCACTAAGTCGGTTATAACACATGCACCCARACTGCTTTAATCCATACAAATACTTTGCAGTTTAATAGAAAAACCTTTTGTGAGGCTCAAGGTTACATGCTTCAGGCATACGAAATCCTTCAGTGATTCTCATTTAAATGTCATTGTCAAGATTTTCATACAGATAAGTAGTGACTATATCCGTTAGACGAATGTCAATCTTTTCATATACTATCAGATTTATAAGGCATCGAAAGGTTATTATATCCACTACAGATGAATATGTTTCATCATAATCAATGCCTGATCTCTGTGAAAAACCTTGTGTAAGTATTTGTGCTTTATACCTCATAACTTCATTATTTTCATTTAACTTTCGCACAAATATCCACTTATAACCAATGGTCTTTACATCTTCAAGTGTTCGGACATCAGGTCCAAAAACTTCACATTTCGAAAGCGAGTTCAATTCCGATTGAATCGTATCTTTACATTTTGGCCAATCATTTCTGTTTCATCATTCTTCAACTGATGTTGGCTCAAGATCGTCATTATTTAAAACATCAAGTGCTATATATATGCAAAAACATCACCAACACTTATTTCCATTCATTTCTAACTATTTCCATTCATTTCCAACTTCTGTCAGAAGTTATATAGTTGATGGAAACCTCAATATTATTTTTCAGATTGGATCTTTTTATCAATTTTCTCTTGATCATTTTTCAATAGGGTCTTTAGGATTATTTGATCCTCTTTTCTTTCGAGGATTTTTATCTTTTGAACCAAGAGGTCGACCAAGCTTCTAGCGCATTTCCAGATAGGAACATCTATAGCAGGTAGATATGATTTAGTTATCCTTGTAGAGTCAGCAAAAGCATCTGGAAATTGATTTGCTATTTTTTGTAAATGAATTATCTTTTGAACTTCAATTTACTCGCACATGTGTGCGGATCTAAATGTCTTAAAGATGTTGCCCAAGCAAGCTCTTTTTCTTGGAGTTTATTTTCTCCCCTAATTTAGGAACCAATGACTCATCGAAATGACAATCAATGAATCTTGCAGTAAATACATCTCCAGTTAAAGGTTCAAGATACCTTATAATTGAGGGAGAATCATATCCAACATATATCCTCAATCYTCTTTGAGGACTCATTTTAGTTGACAGTTTTAGTGCTATGAGAACATATATTGCACATTCAAAAATTCTCAAGTGAAAGATATTTGGCTGAAAGCCAAAAGCTAGCTGTAAAGGGGAGAATTCGTGATAACTAGTTGGTCTGATATGCACAACGTACTGCAGCATGCAAAATAGGATGTTTCAAGCTGATGTAGGGAGATTTGTTCTCACTAAACATGGTCTAACAATTAATTTAATCTTTTGATAAATGATTCTGCTATACCATTCTAAGTGTGCACACATGAGCTACAAGATGTTCAATGGTAATGCCAACTAACATGCAATAACCACAAAAAACATGAGAACAATATTCTGCGACAGCATCTAGACGGATCCTTTTAATATGATAATCAAAAAATTGTGCTCTTAAGAGAATTATTTGGCAAGCAATCTCACAAATGCTAGGTTGCGAGTTAACAATAAACAAACATGTGGCCATCTAGTAGATGCATCAATTAAAATCAGAAAATATCTAAATTGCCACTTCATGGGTGAATAGACCCATATATATCACCTTGGATCCGTTCTAGGAATACGAGAGATTCAGCCAATACTTTTGTTTGAAATGGTCTAATAATTAATTTTCCTCGAGAACAGGCATCACATGATAATTTATTCAATACCATTTGATTTTTCAAGAATGACCATGTGTATTCTCAATTATCTTTCGCATCATAAAATGGAAAAATGTAAAAAAATAATAATAATGGTAAGAGAAAAATAAAATGTAATAAAACTAAAATGTAATACTAACTCTTGGAACTAGGAAGCTCTCTTTTCTTGAACTTTAACTTCAACTCCAAACTTGAACTTGATATAAGAGATAATCAACTCATAAAAAAGGTACAAAATGTAAATTCTTGTAAGAAAGTAAAAACTCAACTTCAAAATTATTAATTTTACAAAGAGAGAGAGTTTGAGACCTTGGGAGCTTAAGAATTGAGATTCAGAGAGTTTCCATGAAAACATTTAGTGATTTAGGGGCTATTTAGGATATAGCCGTTTGAGGCCATTTTGATCATTTTACCAAAAAAAAAAAAAATTAAACTAAGAAATTTGAATTTCAAATTTCAAATTTAATTTCCAAATATGATAATACATCAAATAGCCCTTAAAAGGCAACAAAAAAAGAATAAGTGTATGTGGGCTTGGGCTTGGGCTTGAGCTRATACGGGTCCTCAAACGGGCCTATGCCTACCAATCTCTTAAAAAGAAAAACTATCATAACCGGACCGTTACTTGGACCGGAACCAATAATATTAGTGAACATTAACTAGCMGGTCCGGTCCCCAGCCTGGTCTTTATAGTATTGGGTCAGGTCGACGCTGTGCAACCCAACCCTTTTGCCCGCTCTAGGTGGGATGGATACACTAAATAGGCAGTTGAAAGCCTTTCATAGTGAAAGATTTTCTAATTTTCTTAGACAACAACAAATACAAGTTACTAGTGGAATATTCGATGCAAATGTCAGTTATAGTCATGAAAGAGCTATGCAAGAAACAGCCAGGTGAGTAGTAACCGCTAATACTCCTGTAGGTATGGCCTAATGTCCAAAATTTTTAAGATTAGCTAATGCTAGTTCTACTCCTTGTCACAAAAGAGTACATAAATCCACACTAAGTATTGATATTCTAAAGGCTTGTAATAAGGAAATAAAGAATTTATGTACCTAAATCATTTTCTAGTTTCGAATCTAGAAAATGATTTATTTTCTTTAATATGTGATAGCCGGAAAGGTAATAGGAAATAATTTTTTTCGTGTCTGACTTATCATTGGGTCCATAATAATTGGAACATTTAGAATAAAGTTTGGGATTTGAACCTTTTGAATTTCCTCATGTTGCTAGTAATATTTCTAGATTAATTATTTCTATTTGTCGAGATTATAGAATTTGAAGTAAGATTACATGTATTTCTTTTGATAATGCTAGAAATTAGATGCATATATTCGTATACTTAGAAATGTTATGCAGCTTATCTTAAATGGTCAATTATTTCACATTAGGTAAACTAGTTATATTTTATATTTATGTGGTAGGATACATACAAAACCATAGATGATTAAAGTTACAACTATTAGACGTGTATTTTTATTTATTAACTATTTTTTTCAATAGAGCTTAATATTTTAGAGCCATGTGTAGAGAACAAAGCTTATGTTATAAGAGGTTTAGATTAGACTGTGAAACTAGGTGAAATTTTGCTTTGGATAGTTTAGGAAGTGTTATTCCTTTCTTTGGTTCAACAATGCATGTGCATGCTAGGCGTGGTTTGCCTCTCTAGGACTCGCACATTTTGAAGGGTCTGAGATGTGGTCAGCTAGTGTTCCAAGATAGTTTAGAGTCAGAAGTGCAGGACGGTTGTTCTGTGAGTTTTGGCTCAATAAATGGCTCCTGTGTGGACCTTTTGTTGACCTTGAGAACCCTCTTCCTCCACAGGATGTTACTAGGGCATCGGTTCGGAGTTTAACTATAGGTGGTTGAGAGTTCTATAGATTACACTATCTGTCAACGTGGGTGTTGGATTTAKTATCTCTAGTAGTTCTTTTGCCTAAGAAGATGATTGATAAATCAGTTTAGATCAAGACGACCTCTAACAAGTTCATCATATGCTCCACGTATGAGATGTTGTGCTCTATCTGGTGCCTCCTTCATATTACTRGCSACATATATGAAAGTTTAAGRGGCCCCAATGATACTCATTGTTATTGTGGCTGGCTCATAGAAATTGACTCAAGACTTGCAGTTTCCTTTGGGGGTTTTGGCACTGTGGATTCTCATGTGTGCACTCTCTGTGATTGTACGATTGAGACCAGCTTGCATGTGCTCCCTAACTATCCTTGGATACGATAAATATGGGCTCGACTTCTCCCTCGCTAGGTCATACACGAGTTCTTCGAATGGCCTACGGTGGATTAGTGGATCGAGCAACCTAAAGACCTCTTTCACTTGAAATGTGGTGTTTCAGTTTGGTGCAAGCATTGCTTGGCTAAGGTAGAACAAGGCTCTTATTGAGGAGGACTTTTGTCTACCTATAGTAGATGAAATAGTTTGATGTATTCAACAGAGAGCGAAGGATTTTGGAATAGCTAAGGAGCATGCAATGCAATGCCTTGACTGTGTCAATTAGTCTTGTACATAATTGTCTGTCTCTTTCAATATATAGTCCCTTTTATACCAAAAAAAATCATTAGTTGAATTTTGTAATAGTAATTGTTTTAAAATTGAATWAACAAACAAACATTTTGAAAATGCCATAGATCTTTTTTGAGCACGTTCAAGGAAGTCACACTCAAACATTAGTTATGTTTTTAGTCAATGTAAAGAACATAATACAACTTTGGAGAAATAATGCAAAATATACTAAGAAAATTTTTAAAAAATACTTTGACAATGTTCCTTTATTATTTTGCACCATGGCTTTATTTTTCAAACCTCGAGTAAAGGTTTTGGGTTTTGAAAATGCTATCGCTTATTTATATGATTTGTTCGATAGTAACGATAGTGGAGGGGCTCTTTCATCCGAATGTTTATGCCTTCAGCCCAACACTAATGCTTCTTTAACAATTATGTTTTACCTCAATAAGACATCAAGTAATTTCAGATTAGGTATCAGTTCTTTGTCGACTTCCTATTCTTATTGGCAACGACTTCCTCGTCATGAGGAATCAACCATTTTCTCTCTTTATAAGAGATAAAGGCTGTCATCATCAAAGCCACCCCTCAATGAGCTTTCAGTTTATGAGATGTGTCCGCCAGTGGAAGATGGATCTCTTGACTTTGACATTTCGATGGTGGCCTAGAATATATATATATTTCCAATACAATTGAAGATGGCACAAGATCTTCGCCTTACTAGTGTCAACAGTGGCTTCCAAGAGTGCATTCATCGAAAGCAATCAAAGATTAGATGATAGTAAATGTCGATTATCCCCTTCAACATTAAACATTCTTATGTGTACTTGTGATTGGTGTAAAGACTTTTAATCCAACAATAATGATTGATTCTTCGCGCTCTTGAAGAGGATTTGGCAGAAGAAGAAGAGGAACCATTGAGTGTTGAATGATTTATTATTGTAATAATTTTTTAGTAGAATTAGTTTGAATTTTTTAATATTTATTGTATTTATTTTGAGAGTTTTTTTACAACAAATTCCCCCGTATAATTATTATTTCGATGATTAGTTAAATCGGTAGGGATCCATATTAAACTCCTCCCACTTCAAGGTAAAAGTTTTCTCTTTATACCTCAATTCGGTAATTACATTTATTTTTAACTTATCATATTAATAAATATAGATTAAGTTTTTTACATATCAAAATTAAAGTATAAAACAAGGAGACATAATTTTTATTTTCCTTGTATAATTAACTAATTTTGAAACATCTAAATGAATAATAATAAATAAATAAAACCTTGAGATAGGCTCGTCGGGCCYAGCCTTAACAAGTCCTAGCCCATGATGATCCCACAAGCTGATCCCGAATGGGGACAAACCTTGTTAAGGCCCAAACCCACCAAGACCATCTTGTATATAGGCTTAGGCATGTCCACGATCGGCACAAGTCCAATAGGCAGGACAATTGTTTGATAATCCAATTCATCACTTACAACTGAACGAATTAAGAGTCTATCAAATTAAGACCGTAAGATAATATAATTTTGTAATGTCTCAATTGGTCAAGTGATTCTTAATTCCTTAAATAAATTTTAAGTGATTATATTCTGACTTAATATATTAAGACATTGCAGATTAAGTTATCGAATTCARTATTCAAAATAGAACACGCACAATGAATTTAGGAGTTCTTTGTTAAAGAGCCTAGTCAACTAATATATTTGGAAAAAATGCCTCCTTTAAATAATCTTTATTAAAATGCCTTATCTATTAAAGAAACTCTAAAATTTATTGTTGAATGACTAAAATAACTGTCTATATTAAATTATTAAATCATCTCAACCCAATAGATTTTTTAAATGACCAAAATAGACTCTTGTTATCCTAATTGCCTATAACCAACAAAGAAGGCGCCAAATTTGTTTTCTCTCTCTTCCTCACRTAAATCTTAGCAAAACCCACAAGATCTTCTTTCTTTCTTCTCTATTTCACTCATTTGACAACTTTGAAGTAAGAGTTTTCTTCCCCATTTTACCGAAGACCAAAGCAAGAAGAAGCCAAACCATTTTCAAGGAAAAAAATGATCTTATCTCTATCACTATATGTAAATCGAATTTCAAAACTTGTATCCATGATGATCTATTTCTACCATATACTATGTTGTATGAATTAAAGGCTCTCTTCTCGTTTATAACTATGGATAAATAGTATCTAGGATGAAATTGTTTAAGTTAGTCTATCAGCCTAGGTAACAGTAGCCCATCATGGCAAACATTTTGTCACAGTGCCCTGCTGTGATGGTCAATATGAAATATTTTTTGCATCATTGCATGTCATCGTTATAGAATGTCTGTCATAGTTGCCTTCTCTGATGGTAAATATTTCATATTTCTCATCACAGTAGGTCACTGTGATAGATGTTTGCCACGGTGGCCTACTGTGATAAGTAATATGAAATATTTCTCATTACAGCAAATCGCCGTGATAGAATGTTTGTCACGGTGGCCTACTCTGATGATTAATATGAAATACTTCTCATCGCAGCATGCCACCGTGGCAAACATCTATCTCATTACAGCAGGTCGCCGTGATAAAATGTCTGTCACAATGGCCTACTCTGATGATTAATATAAAACATTTCTCATCRCAGCATGCCACCGTGATAGATTATCTACCATGGTGGGGTGCTGTGATGACATATGCAATTTTTATTTTAGTTTATTCTTAGACAGTAATATTTTTCAGCTGATTTAGAATTAAGAAAAACTAAAGCTAGTACAATTTCATTAAATATTTGGCATCACAACAGGCCGCTGTGGTACACTGCCTACCACGATGGGCTGCTGTAATGAACAAATCAGTTTAACATTTTTTGTAAATGCTAATTTTAGGTTGTTGAATTGAAGTATGGCTACCTCGGATAATTTGTAAATATCTGTTTGTTACTTTGTTGAGTTTGTTGAGAAATAAGTAGGTGGTGGGTGGACATGGAAGAATAATGGTTCAGCAAATATGGCTCCAGTTCTTATTTCAAAAAATATTACCCATGTTGAGTTATGTGACGCAGTTCGAGAGGCAATGTGGATAGATTCTAAGATAAATGATATGGAGATGACAAGTATGGTGTCCAAAAATTGAAACTTTACGATACCACCAATAAAGATTGATTGTGACTACAAATTGAAATGGTATCTCTAGATTTGTAAAGAATTTCCTCTTTGTGTTACTCTTTTGGAGAAAGAACTTGAGGAGATTGAAGAACATGATGGTTTAGGAGAAAGTAAAACACAAGCAGCACCTATTGTTGAAGATAGTTTGAATGAAGCACTTATTGTAACATTGTTTGAAATGCAAATAGGTTAGGATGGTGTAAATTCGAAAAAACATTATCTTCCTGAAGATGCTCGTGTGATGGGTGGGAACATAGAGGAATTAACGGCTAATTTAGGTTCAACTCCCTCTAGGCCATCATCGAGGATTCCAAAATGTAAAAKACYTACAAAGGAAACAATTGTTCCCCAACAAAAAAACTTTGATATCAAGGTTATACTTGCTTGCAATGAGGTGTTACTTTGGTTTAAAGTTAAGAAGTCAAATAAGTCTATTTATACAGTTGTTTCTCTTGAAAAGAGCTGTAAGTGGCATTTGGGGGCTACAAAGTTGAACAAATCAAAAATGTTTGAAGCTTGAACTTACCATAGCCAGCACACATGCTCCATGATTGTCAATCACCTAGATCATAGACATGCTACCCATTCACTAATTGGAACTCACATTGCCTCTAAGTTTAAAGATGCTACAAGAATTTACAAACCAAGAAAAATCATCCATGATATTAGTGAAGAGTTTGGCATAACTATAACTTACAGTAAGGCATATTCAGCTAATCATTTTGGTTATGGGCTCATCCAAGGAACATCGAAAGATAGTTATGCCAAATTATCATTATACTGTCACGTTTTAGAGCAAACTAATCCTGGCACTATGACATCCATTAAAACTGATGATAGTATGCATTTCAGGTACATTTTTTGTATTGTCATATTTTGTAACATGTTGTTTTATAACAATTTTATTCCTTGAAACTGACAAATATTTCCATTTTACGTACCTTTTTGTGGCACTAGGATAACGTATACATGGATATCAGTCAATAAGACCCATCATTTGCGTAAATGATACATTCATGACAAATAGATATCGAGGTACCCTACKTGTTGCCACTTGTCAAAATGCGAACAGTCAAATATATCCACTTGCATTGGGCATGGTTGACTCGAAGACTGAAGCATCATTGACTTGATTCTTTCGTCACTTGTGGGAAATAATGTGTGATACAGTAGAGGTGGCCATTATCTCGGACCGTGAAAAAATCATTCTGAATGCATTTAGAAACGTCTACCAGTTTGCACATCATGGGAATTGCATATGGCACTTAAGCAATAACTTGAAGCTTAAATTTTCAATGGCTAATTTGTCATCATTGTTTAAAAAAACTGGAGAGGCTTATACTTTAACAGATTTTGAGGCCTACATGATAGCATTTTGCAGTAAAAAAAGATGGGGTCAGAGAATACTTCGAATTTTTTGGTTTGCACTATTGGAGTAAAGCATATCTTGAGGGACTTGATTCAATTTAATGACAAGAAAGATTGTAGAAACTTTGAACTCCGTATTGAAAGAGGCTCGAGATTTTTCTATAGTTAGTTTGCTCAAGTACATTAGACAATTGCTGCATAAATGGTATTATGAAAGAAATGAGGTGGCGAGAAGTTGCACTAGTCACCTCACCCTACCTATGGAGCTGAAGATATGTTCGAACTATCTTGAGGCAAATGGGTGGAATGCAATTCGGATATCATCGATTGAGTTTCAAGTTGTTAACAAATTGAAATCATATGTGGTTAACTTGAAAAAACACACTTGTACTTGCAGGGAATTTGATCTTGATAAATTTCCTTGCCCACATGTAACTGCTACTTTCAAGCATGATGGTACAGAAACTTATGCTCTTTATTCTGCCTTTTATACCACTTCTTGAAGGAGTTGCATATTCGGAGTTTATTAACCCACTTCCAAATGAGAATGAGTGGCAACTTCCTGAAAATATGGTGTCAAGAGTGGTCCTACCACCGCAAACAAAACAACCTGCTAGACGCCCACCGAAACTATGGAAAATGTCAATTGGAGAGATACAAAAGCCCCAAAAGTGTAGTAGGTGTTCGAAAACTGGTCACAATTGGAATACCTATACAAACTCTTTTGCCCTAGAAGTGAAAACATTTACCCTTTATTTATTCGTGCAAATGTAAGATATGACTKGTTCTATTTCAAGTGAAACGTCTATTTACTTTGAAGTGTATTGAAGTTAAATTTTGATAATCATGGTAGCCATGTTGTGATGAGAATATGCTTCATAAATTTACAATATCATCAAAAAATAACCTCATTTACTCATTTCGAATTATAAGTACGAAAAATAGCACATTTATATGAAATATTGCTCATCACAATAGGCTACCGTGATGCAATGTCTATCACGGCTAGTCGCTGTGATGAGCAAATGAATTGGAAATGTTACTAAATCGAAAGCTATTTAAGCAATTTTAGAATTAAGATATATGAAAGTGATTAAAATTTGTTGAAGAATTGCCCATCACAGTGGGCCTCCATGATAGGTTGCCTGCCACGACAGGATGTTGTTATGAGCATTACTCACATAATTGGCAAAATCGTTAAAGTGGTGAGCTTAAAAACTGAATTATAATTACATATTCGAGGGAATAATGGACTCGTTATGATCTATACATACATTTTTAGCATGGAGATATATAGTTTATCTCACTCTATCCTATAGTAGAAAGATAAATAATACGTTGTTTAGGCAATCCAACTAATAGAAATAGAATTTGTGTCATCATAACATTCAATTGGAATATTTCGAGTGTTCTTTCTATACAAAAAATGATCCTAAGTGATGATTTTCTTAAATAATGCTCATAACAGTGGGGTCGCCGTGATACAATGCTTACCACAGCAGACCACTGTGATGAGCAATTATTCCGTGAAGTGGAAATGTTATTAAATGAAAAATCTTTTAAGCTAGTTTAGAATTAAGATATACTGAAACTGATCAAAATTTGTTGAAGAATTGCCCATCACACCGAGCCTCCGTGAGAGGTTGCTTGCCACGGTGAGGTGCTATGATGAGCATTACTCATAATATTAGTAAAATTATTGATGAGCTTAAAACCTGAAATATAATTACATATTCGATGGAATAATCAACTCGTTGTGATCTATAAATTCTATCCCACTCTCTCCTATAGCAGAAAGAGAAGTAATGATCATAAGTGATGATTTTTCAATTGGAACATATAGGGTTTCTTTTTACACAAAAATGATCACAAAGTGATGATTTTTCTTAAATATTAATCCACATTTGCCTACTTCTGCTCATCACGATGGCCCCCTCCATGATAGGCTATCTGTCACGGCTAGGTACTGTGATGAGCATTACTCCATATTTGCCTACTTCTACTCATCACAGCGGAGCCACCATGATAAACTTCCTACCACAGAGTGGTGTTGTGATGAGCTAATATTAGCTCATTGCAGCACCCCTCCGTGGTAGGCAGTTCATCACGGTGGCCATGCCGTGATAGGATGTCTACCACGGCAGGGTGATGTGATGATCATTACTCCATATTTGCCTATTATTGCTCATCACTTCCACTGTGATGCACTGGCTATCACGGTTGGGTGCTGTGATGAGGTAATATTACCTAAGTTTGAAATGTTTCTAAATCGAAAACCTTTTTAAGCTGATTTAGAATTATGATGTACTGAAACTAATACATTTTGTTGAAGAATTGCTCATTACAATGGGGTGCTATGATGGGCATTACTCTAATTCTCATAACAAAAGGCCACCATGATGGATTTCCTACCATTGTTGGCTGCTGTAATGAGCAATATTTACATACAAATTAAAATTACGCAATTGCATGAAAACAGTCACCATCAATTTGCAACATTTTTTATATATCTGTATCCAAGTTTATATACACCAAAAAGGTATCCCCTATACACCATCTAAATTAGTAATTTTATATACAAGTATAGATATCCTAATCTACGAGTCAAACTCTTGAGCAAAAATATTTGCTACCATTTGTTGCCTCCATGTAAATATCCTATTTTGATCAATCATATTGATGTCATGTCCAGCTAAGGGATATTTGATATCCTTCAATATGAACATGCCACAATCATTACTACAAATTCAATAAAATGTTAGCCTTTCAATATAACAAATATTTATAAATAACCATCTTGCTTGCATATTAGAATAAAACATACCTATTTTTCTGTTGAGGCACTTTTTTGGGCCACCTAAGTCTGAATGGCAAAGTATGGTTGTGTCTTTCTTTGACCTTGCCACAAAAGAAGCCACAGCAACAAATCTATGAAGCATTGCAACTCATTTTTGAGCTCCTTCTCACGCATGACCCGTGGGACGCTATCAAAAGTAGTAATTAAACACTCATCCATATTGATTTCTAGCGCAGTCTAATGTGAATGAGTGCAAATTGGCAAGTATAAAACTTTACGCTCCTTCTATGGCTTACTGAGTGGAGGAGCTTCCCTATTAATATAATTTATGACAGTCTTATCAAAAATGAAGAATTCTATGTGAGCAGCAAACTCCTCCTTTTGATGTCAATATGCGCATGCTTCATAAACTGATAAAATCTTGAATCCAAGATGGCAACATCTTATCTAAATAGATTAGGATACTTCATCGATCGTTCTCTCATGTAGTATAATGCGAGATCCACATGTTGTATTACATATTCAACATCAAACATTAGTCTATATTAGTAATCAACTATTCACAAGTTTAGGTTCGTTTTACTTACATCATCAGTAAGTCAACCATCAACTTGCATAGTAACTTGAAAGAACATTTGTGGACATCGAACAGGAAAAAATTAATAGAATCCCTRAAAAATCGCATTCATTAGCATTAAGATACAAATGTATACAAGACAAGAATGACAAAATTTTAACGGGATGAATTTTAGAAAGGGAATTATACCCGACAATTTCATTCGTAAGTCATGACTTCAAATCATCCATTTTCGCAGGATCAATTGTCCGAAATGGATCAAATTATTTGGCCCCCTCAGACTTTCTTCTCTTTGAAGGATTAATGAAAGGAGACTGCAATGAGGGGCATCCCTCTTCTTGYGCAATCCTCTACCTAGAGGAGAATCATCTTGCACTATCACTATTGCAGTCTCAGTTGCCATTTCGGTGTCTGTCATTGTGGCAGTCTGAAATTCCATTTCCTTTCTTGAGAAAGTTCAAAAATTTATCATTGACTAGAAAAAAATTTCTACCATTGTGATACTTTAAAAAATAATCAAAAAAGTGAATCAACCTTCAATTGGGCGAGTAATAACAATAGGGATAGTAACAACAACCAAGCGCAAGGCATTGTCATCATTAGTGGGATCGACCTCATCTATAGAAATAGGTAGAAGCTAGGTTACTATTAAGCTTATAAATTATATTATAAACTTAGTTATTACTGGAAAAAAGAAACCCGCCTTCCTTGGCTTGTTCTTCTATAACAGTGGGTGAGGACTGTTCTTCTCTTTCTTCTCTTTCTTGATCACCTCCAAAGGCCAACTGTGAAATTAACTTATCTAGGATCACCTCTAACCAATTCAACCGATCGGTCAACTGCTTCTCGACAGCATCTAATTTCCTCTCAACCCCCTCAATCCTCCTATCAACTCTTTCAATTTTAATTTCAACCCCTTCTATCCTCCTATTAATTATTGTTTGCATCCTCTCGATTACATCATCGTTGCAAGTGGGGGATATGTGAGGGGGCATCATGAATGGGGGAAGCAGTCCGTGTATCCACCTCAGGAGGGAAAAGATGATCTTTTGCAGCACCTGAATATGCCTCCTTATCCACATTCTCATCCTCGTCATCTGAGAATGGAACAAACTTCTGTCAAAATTCTTCCTCAGCTTCCTAGGAAGAAGGGACTAACATCCTAATTACTCTAAAATTCTTTTCTTGAAAAAATTTAGAGTTGGGGGCATTGTCCAATGGTGGGCCCTCTGCCTTTAAAGTCCATTTTAACATTCTCAGTATTCTTTCTTCAAAGCAAAATTCGAACTTGGTGGGAAATTTTGGGATGGCTTTGAATGCCCAAATCTATCGAAAGGGAAAAAAAAAAAAAAAAAGGAAGTAAAGCCAAAACACATTATATGCAATTGTATTATTTCATACATAAATAGAATTTGAAAAAAATATGATAGGGTCTATACCATGATAGATGGACGAAATCCACGATAGTTGATTGTATATGCTTTCTTTTTCATGGATTTCTCTATTGCCTCCATGTAATCTCTTTGRAATAACTYGATAGTTTTTTGATATAATTTTCTTCCCCATCATAACTATTGAATCTCTCCAAATCATCTACCAAATAGAACCACCATAAGCTGACAGTTGTATTCTCTTTTTTGGAATATAAAACATATATCCAAATCACTAAAAGTCCCAATTGTACTTGTCAGTTGGATCTTTGCATTTACTAAATTTATCTAGAACCACTGATCTTTTGCGATTTCCTTTACACTTGAGAAAGTATTGCTTGTATAGCTCAGTCTCTTCCCCATTCTTCGAGTCCTCTTTATCATCAATTCTAATCGCTGATAGGCCAGTCATAAGAGTAAACTCTTCAAATTCGAACCTGTACCTCCTCTCCCCAAATTGAAAATAGACTTCATTCTTTTTGTGAGTTCTAAGGCACTTAAGCATCACAGCATGAATGAGCTGATTACTAACCTTCAAATCCCCTATTCTTGTTAAGGGTCCAAARCAAAACTCAAATAACAGCTCACGATGATCATCATCAAGAGCATCTATCACCTTATCTATTTTCTACAAGGTAGCTAGATTTACAAGGAATTCCATGCCTGCAAAAGCATAAAAAATAGTACTATACATTAGATCAATCTTGCAATTGTAGTCCTTTTGTTTCATCACAGGAGGTCAGCCCTGATACGATCCTTGCCATGGTGGGATATTGTGATGAACATATACAACATAAATAAGCAAGATATAACTAAAAAGATTTTTTTTTTAACTGAATTCAAGTTAATACAAATGAAACTCTTTGATATTAATGAAATATGTCCATCACGGTGGCCTGCTGTGATGAGCATATTAGGTGCAATCCTCACCATGATGGACATGGCATGTCCATCACGAAGGCCTAATGTGATGAAAACATACGAATACACTCATCACAACAGGCAATAGTGATAGACATTTCTATCGTGGTGTCCTGCTATAATGAGCATACTAGGTGCAACCATCAATGTCCATCATAGCAGGCCTTCGTGATAGAAATGTCCATCATGGTTGCCTACTATGATGAGTATATTCGTATGTTTCCATCACAACAAGCCTCAGTGATGGACATGTCCATCACGGTGGCCTTCTGTGATGAAGGGTTGCACCTAATATGCTCATCACAGTTGGCCACCATGATGAGCATACACACCAATATATGTGTGTCACAATAGGCCACCATGGTATACATTTCTATTACAATTGTCTGCTGTAATACAAGTATATTAATATATGTTTATCACAAATGCCTACCGTGGGAGACATGTCTATCATAGTGGCCTTCTGTGGTGCACATATATTGGTGAGTGCATTCATCTCAGCACGACGCCTTAGTAGACATGTCTATCACGGCAGCCTGCTATGATGAACGCACTCACCAATATAATGCCGAAAATCAAAGTTTTGCGATGATCCATTCTTGTTTTACCAAAAATAAATTTTTGGAATCACGATATCAAGATAAATATCACTGTTTTATTGATAAATCCTAGAAAATTTGATTTTTTTTTTTTTTTGCATATATAGCAAGGTTTTTATCTTATAATGAATGTGTTAAAATAACTGAGCTCTTCACGAAGTTGAGATGATACAAAGCCTGGAAAATAGGTCACGAAAATGATGAAAATGCGAAAAAATGGAATTGGAAAGACAGAGAAGGAGAAGAAGGAAAAGAAGGAGATGCACTATTTTCAAAATTATTTGACTTAGTGAGCAGTGAAAATGAAAAGTCACATGAGTTGGAGTATAAAACTATCCTCTTGGGTTAAAATGCACTAAGACTATAAATGTAAATTGATTATTTATTGGTTAAAAATAATATTTATTAGACTATTTATTTCCTTATTTTGGTTAAAGACCTTTTACACATTGTTTTATTGTCAGTAGGCTTTTTACCATATTTCCCATAAATTTAAAGTAAATGTTATGTTTATAGATTTACTCTTCAACCTTCAATCTTCGATCTTTAGCCTTCAATCTTAGAACGGGACCTTTGTCATTGTTGGCCTACTTAATTCAAGTTTAAAAGAAGCGTAGTTTAACATCCAAGATATGAGAAGGCAAGTTTTTGTTCATCCGTTCAAAAATGATTTATTTGAGATAAAAATCATAAAACGATTTATATTTCAATAATGAAATTTAAGTCAAGAACGTTTATATTTTAAAAATGAAATATTAAATATTTAGAAAATAATATCTAAACAAAATAAGTTATTGTAATAATATCATATAAAAAAATAAAATTATAGTAATGTTTTAAACTTAATTAGTACTCAGAGATTTGCAAAAGAATATAGGAAAATGATGACAAGAGAATGAGCGACAAAACAAAGAAGAAAGACATTCTTGTCCGTAGAATCCCAGAATGTCTCGCCTCGCTCTGCGCCCTCCCATGCATCAACCAACTCCCTTCCAACCTCCCTCTCGGATCCGTCATTTGGACTTATTCCTTGTCTTTCTCTCTCTCTCTCTCTCTCTCTCTCTCTCTCTCTCTCTGCGCGTTCTCTGTCCTTTGAACCCCTCCAGGGAAAGAAAGATTCGTCATTTTCTCAATCTTATCACCTCTCTCTTCTCTCTCTTCTTGCCCCAGGACAAGAAAGAAAGAAATCAGAAATGGACGAGCAATCATTAGAAGACGACGAGAGGAACGCCTTGGCGGGCTTAGTCGACGCGCCACCCCATCGGAAAGCGCATTCCTACAGCCAGCAATTGCGTTCCAATACAGGAACCCACATCAAGAAGCGTCACCACCAGATACGTAAACACAGCTTGGATGATACCTCTAAGAATATCATTAGTGTTTCCAGCAGCAACAACTATGGCTATTACATTGACAACTCTTCCGATGATGATGATGATTTTTATCCGTACTCGACTACAAGCAGTAGTATTGCTGCAGGTGGTGGGAATGGTGGTGAATTTTATCAACAGGGTAGTCAAAGATATGATGGGATGGCAATGGGGGATAGTGGAAATGAGGAGTTTAGGCAGCATCAGCAAGCATTGCCTGAGTTTGTGGGGACTGGTGGTGGCGTTGGGGTTTTTAAGGTTCCGATTCGGGCAGCTGTTCACCCCTCTAGGCCTACTTGCCTTGAGCTTAGGCCTCATCCCCTCAGAGAAACTCAGGTACCTCCAAATTAAATGTTAATCTATTGACATTTAAAATTACTAGTAATTTGCCTCAGGAAMAAAATTTCCTTTAATTTGTTACTTGCATAGTACGAGAGTCCAATGGATGCTTGGTCTTTGTCTTTAACAAGATCTTAGTTAGAGAATGGTTATCATTGTTTTTTTTTTTTTTTTTTCCCTCTTTTTGGTTAATGAATAATTTATCTTCAAATTTTCAATTTGTGAATTCTTAATATGGGCATTGTTTATCAATTTAGGTTAAATAAATGTGAGATCTGGTCGCAAAAAAAAAATTGCATAGGACTGTTATAACATAAATTAGAATGCTGTATTTTCTCGTTTGTCAACATATCAGTGATATTTTGGGTTGTGATTATTAGAATGGGAACTGAATATATTCGTGATAAGCTATGTGTCTCTGTCTGGAGTCTATGATGTGTCGGTTTGTCCATTCCCCAACCCCTTTTTTGTTCCCTTGTCCAGAAATGAATAAGATTGATGTCAATTCTGTTACAGGTTGGAAAATTTCTGAGAACAATTGCCTGCACAGAGACAGAGTTGTGGGCAGGGCTAGAATCAGGAGTCAGAGTATGGAAACTTTCGGATGCATACAAGCCTGGAATTGGAACAGGTGGAAGGGCAAGGAGAGGGGATGGAGATGCGGCCCCATTTTATGAATCAGTGTGTACTTCGCCAGCCTTCTGTCTGATGGTGGATACAGGGAGCAAGCTGGTTTGGAGCGGGCACAAGGATGGAAAGATTAGATCTTGGAAGATGGACCAGCCTCATTCAGAGGATACTCCTTTTAAGGAAGGCCTTTCTTGGCAAGCTCATCGTGGTCCTGTTCTCTCCATGGTGATTTCTTCTTATGGTAAGAAATAATTTTCCTCCGATTAGTAGTTTCATAAGTATTCAATATATCAATCTTATTTAAGTCGGGTTGGAGCTCATTTCCACCATCATCCTACCTACATTTCACTCATCTGTTGCTTGGTTTTCTGATGACTTGAGGAACATTAACCTGCATCTATGCACCTTTGGTAGCTACCTTGATCCAGGACAAATATGATTGATAACTTTTGCAATTATGAGTATCAGCTTTTTCTATTCCAATTTTAACTTTATCAAGCTTGGGTCCAGGTGATATCTGGTCTGGTTCTGAAGGTGGCTATATAAAGGTCTGGCCATGGGAAGCTGTTGAAAAATCGCTACCTCTTTCTCAGGAAGAAAGACGCATGGCAGCTTTACTAGTCGAGAGGTCAGCCATTGACCTTAGAAGCCAAGTTACTGTAAATGGAGTCTGTAATATCTCATCATCAGATGTGAAATATTTGTTATCAGATAATGTTAGAGCCAAAGTGTGGGCAGCTGCCTCTTTATCATTTTCATTGTGGTACGAGTTCCTTACTACATCTACAGAGTGATAAACTAGCTACAAGTTGACGTTTGCAACTCTCAGAAGTGGTAGTATCCAAATATTTGGACCTAATTATCATAATGTTTTCCAATCTGTAGGGATGCTCGTACAAGAGAACTTCTTAAAGTATTCAATATAGAAGGCCAGATTGAGAATCGAGTGGACATGTCTTCTTCACAAGACCAAGCAGTTGAAGATGAGATGAACGTTAAATTTGTATCCAAATCAAAGAAGGAAAAATCTCAAGGTTTTTTGCAACGGTCACGTAATGCACTTATGGGAGCTGCAGATGCTGTTCGTCGAGTTGCAACAAAAGGGGCAGGGGCATTTGGCGATGATAATAAGAAAACAGAAGCTCTAGTCCTTGCTGCAGATGGAACAATTTGGACTGGATGTTCAAATGGCTTAATTGTGCAGTGGGATGGAAATGGCAACCGGTTGCAAGATTTCCTACACCATCCTTGTGCTGTTTTAAGTTTTTGCTCTTATGCCTCGCGGGTATGGGTTGGCTACATTAGTGGTATGGTCCAACTTTTTGACCTTGAAGGGAATCGCATTACTAGCTGGGTGGCTCACAATGGCCCAATTATTAGGTTGGTAGTATCCAAAGATTCTATATTTAGCTTGGCAAATCATGGCGGTGTACGTGGATGGAGCCTAGCCTCTCCAGGTCCTGTTGATGACATTTTGAGACCATTATTAGCTGAGAAAGAACTTATGTATACCAAAAGAGAGAACGTTAGGATATTAATTGGCACATGGAATGTTGGTCAAGGAAGGGTCTCTCAGGAGGCACTTGTGTCATGGCTGGGTTCTGCAATATCAGATGTTGGCATTGTAGTTGTTGGATTGCAAGAGGTGGAAATGGGTGCTGGTTTTCTTGCAATGTCTGCAGCAAAAGAAACTGTGAGTTCTGATTGATCATTTTTAACATCTGCAAAACATACTAGCCATGCAAAAATCTTTTGCATTGATACAGATAGAAATTGGATAACATTTTCATGAAAGCAATTAAAAGTATCAGTTTAATAATTTTAAGTTTTAATTTGATATGCAGTCTAATTGTCACTAATCTATGTTGCTTCAGCATAGATATACTAAGTTATGTTTCTCTCATCTGCTTCCTTTTGGCCTCTCAATAAATTTAAGAATTTCGGGATCATTCTTAATCACTTGCAGCAACTAATTTTATATGTATTAAGATTTTGAAGTATATAATCATATCTAATTGATGAATGTGTAGCAGTAATTCACTTTTAGTTTGGCCATTTCTCTTGCTCTCAAGACCTCTAGGTAAAGAAGTAGAGGCTTGGGGAGAAAACTTGTGCATTGAGCCAAGTCCGACCAAAAGTGAACTTGTAAATTATCAAGGACAATAATAGATGCTTGATTTTCATGGAGAAAATTGGTACACTGCAGCAGTGGTGCAAGGAATTAAAGATAAAGAGAATACCATTCTCTTTTTAAGCTTTTGAGGATTTAATGTCAAATATAGGGAATAATTTATGGATGACAATATCATAAGTTATAAAATCTGTTTTTTCATATGACATATCTAATTTACATTTCCTTGAAAACATAAAATCAATGACTTGATATGTAGCATTGTTTTAATCAAGGAACTGATTACCAGGGTCCAAAATCACTTGCTGGTTTTCTGGAGATTACAAGAAACAGAGCCAGAATTTTTTTCTTCTTGATCATGCAATGAAATTAATCGGGTCGTTTTTGTTTTCACACTTGAGAACTCATAGGTAGAACTTCTCGACAAATGGGGGATTACCAATGAAATGTTAAGAATACCCTAGTTTCACAAATCCCTTCTGTTTTTGTTTTGTTTCATATATAGAACCAAGCTTTAAATTGCAAGAAAACCATCATCTACTGCTGTGACATGGTTCCTTTAGCAGTTCTATTCATAACCTATACAAGAATCTATATTAGGAGGGTTAGATAAAGCTTGCTTCTGAATAGGAAGAATAGGTAGATTGAAGCTTGCCTCCTAAAACAAAGTTACAAGCAAGAATTAGCAGTAATATTGAATCATCTGATGCCATTTAATAGATGAGAACAACATTATAAAGAGATCAAGACCTGGCATGAAAAGGTGTCCTCCCACTTTTTATTTCTTTTTTCTTTTCACTAATGTATGGTTGTATATAGTGTTTTACCATTACTGCTAATTCTATTGTAGGTAGGGCTTGAAGGAAGTTCTATAGGGCTATGGTGGCAAGATAGTATCGGAAAGATTTTGGATGAAGGATCAACTTTTGAGCGTGTGGGATCACGGCAGCTCGCAGGCTTGCTTATAGCTATCTGGTACCTACTCATTCAAAGTCCTTTTAGTTATAGGATTTCATTTATGTTTAGGATGAAAAGTCTCTCAGTCTTCTTTAATCATTTTATGTAAGGCATCTTTTTCCTGATTAAGCTATTATCTCCTCTTCCCTACCTATTTGTGATAGTTTCATCTTCATGTTGATTTATATAATTTTTTCAGGGTGAGGAAGACCCTCAGAACACATGTTGGGGACCTTGATGTGGCTGCAGTTGCATGTGGTTTAGGTCGTGCCATTGGTAATAAGGTAAGCCATGTTAAATTCTTGTCATGTATTCTCAAGGTCTGTGGAAGCCACCCTGAGTTCTACTGCTCGTAATTTGCATAAACTTTTTCCCCCTGTTGCATTTCATGCTTTGTTTTCCTTCAATCTTGAGATAGTCTCCTTCCGTCTCACTCCAGACCTATCTACTATTTTTTAACATCTGGAAATATTTGAAACTTTTCACAAATGAAGATCTTTTAACATATCTATACATTACATTACTACTATATAAAAATTAAACTTTTGATTCCCTATTCTGGTAAACCATGTCATTTGGAGTAGGTGGGGGGCTTCGAGTACACATGAAAGCTAATTTCTTTAAATTTAAATGACATGTTATAATTGCATCTGCTCCTTCCTCTCTACAGGGAGGTGTAGGTTTGAGATTGAGAGTATTTGATCGGATAATGTGCTTCGCAAATTGTCACTTTGCTGCACATTTGGAAGCAGTGAACCGTCGCAATGCTGATTTTGACCATATATTTCGCACAATGACTTTCACTCGGTCTTCTAATCTTCTTAACAATGCTGCTGGTATGCTGCGATACCTGTTTTTCTGTTGCTCTCTTGTCTTCTCCACATATTTATTTTGGCTACTTTATGCTTCTGGCTTTCCATGGATCCTCTCTGTTGCAGCTGGCGTCTCATCTGCAGCCCAAACACTTCGTGGTCCAAATGTATGCATACTGTTGTTCTATGATAACCTAGGATAACCTTTTCTTCTCCTTTTTTCCCCTTTTGTTTTTCAGTTTCTTCAATGAGAAGGCATTGATATTATTATTTTTGGTTCTTTTGTTGTAACAGAGTGTAATTAACCCTGATGAAGGGAAGCCTGATCTTGCTGATGCTGACATGATCGTTTTCTCTGGTGATTTTAATTATCGCCTTTTTGGTATATCCTATGATGAAGCAAGAGATTTTGTTTCCCAAAGAAGTTTTGATTGGCTTCGTGAAAGAGACCAGTTGAGAGCCGAAATGAAAGCTGGTAAAGTTTTCCAAGGAATGCGTGAGGCCCTCATCAGATTTCCTCCAACCTACAAATTTGAAAGGGGAAAACCAGGTTTAGGAGGTAATATTGTTATTAAGAAATGTTAACAAAAAGATAATCATGTGGTCTTCCATTAAATTGTTCATACTTATTGAAACGTATAGAACTAGTTTTTGCCTATAGGACTGTTGGAGATATATATTGTTTAACAAAATATTACATACTATCTCTATTTATTTTCAGGATATGACTCTGGTGAAAAGAAAAGAATTCCCGCATGGTGTGATAGAGTTCTGTATAAAGACAATCGGGGAGCACCAACTGAAGAGTGCAGCTTAGAGTGTCCAGTGGTTGCTTCAATTTTACAGTAGGTTTTCTGATACTTGCTTCTCTTTTTGCCTTTCTGACTTTTACTTCATTAATTCACTGAATGTGTCAGGTATGATGCTTGCATGGATGTAATAGAAAGTGATCATAAACCTGTACGGTGTAAGTTCAATGTTGAAATTGCCCGGGTAGATAGATCAGTCCGAAGAGAAGAGCTTGGGAAGATTCTGCATTCCAACGAGGAGATCAGAGCTTCCCTCGAAGAGCAGCGCTATGTTCCAGAAATCCTGGTTAGCCACAACAGGATACTACTTCAAAATCAAGACACATTCAACTTGAGAATCAATAACAAAAGCAGGAAAGACAAAGTTTACTTCCAAATTGTCTGTCAAGGTCAATCCACAATGAAGGAAGATGAAAAACAACCTGAATATCGTCCCAGAGGATCCTATGGTTTTCCCCGTTGGCTTGAGGTAAATCAGAACCCTCTGTGCTAGGCTTAATACTGCATGGAACATTCGTGGATTATAGTATCTGCACCAAAATCACTACATTAAATGAATGGCCTTCCAAAGCGAACCGTGTTCACATCCTCAAAAAGTAATTGCACTATATTCACAATTAGATTCTGAGCAGCTACACCAGCTATGGCTGGTCGTTGATATTGCCTCTGCACTTGGTGTGAACTAAAAAGACTCCATTTCGAGTGAGGTTTATTCAAACAAAAACTCTATAACCAGATCCAGGTCACTTCCTTTCTCCAGTGAGTTGAGATGTTAAGCTACAGCCAACCCGCTGTAGATAATGTGGTTACTTCCAACAGGAGATGTTAAGTTCTATTTTTTGTTGTGGGATTACATCTTGCCACTTTAATTTATAAAACCATTTCAAAAAAATGAAACCAGGCATAGAAAAGTATAAATTTTAGGGCTTGTTCTATTTCTTAGTATTCACGTGCCTCTATATGTTCCACAATGTTCCTATTAGTGAAGAATGATTTGTGATGAGATGGTCCAAACCATGGAAGCCTAATGGTAGACCACCAACGGGACATTCATTATCACTTTATGTGCTCAATATTTATAATATGACCAATATCTCAATTGATGACTTGCTTAGTCTGATCTTCCCTTTTAGGAGTACTTTGAACACCAGTGACTGACTTCATCCTACGATCCAATTTTCAACTTTGAATATCTTGTAGAACATCGTATCACTACATTAAGTATAGCCAAAAGTTAACTTCTATCTACTTCGAGGCTTAAACTGGAATTCTTTAAATAAAAAGAAAGAGAAAAAGAAGGTTACCATGCCTATGCTCTCACTGTTTCTTATCTGCTTAGAGATCCACCTTCGAAAAAGAATAGAAGACATGAATACCAAGGCTGTTGAACATCTCTAAGAAAAGTATCATTTCCTACAAAATTACCTCTCCTTACTCTTGGAATTTATAAGCATATTAGTTCTTAATGTCCACTTTGGAACTTGTATATTTTCATCGTATTTGCTCACTGATATGTTTTCTTGTTTGATAACAATATAATGCTTCAATTTGAATACTAGGTAACACCAGCAGCAGGCGTCATAAAACCTGATCAAGTTGCAGAAGTTTCAATACATCATCTAGAGTTCCATACCTTAGAAGAGTTTGTTGATGGGATTCCACAAAGTTGGTGGTCTGAAGACACTAGAGATAAGGAAATCATTTTGTTGGTGAATGTACGAGGAAGTTGCTCGCTTGAGACACGAAGCCACCAAATACAAGTTCATCAGCGCTTCTCCGCCAATGCAGTTCATCTTGACTCAAAAAGCAGCAGCAAGAAAAACCAGGGAAGTTCTCACCAAGGAATTTCACAMCCTGGAAGTTCTCACCAGGCGAGTTCACAGCATGGAATTTCTCACCAGGGAAGTTCTCACCACCGATCTACCCATCAACAAGGAGGTGCAGCCTCTGAGATGGTTGATGAGCATCGAAGTCTGCGTGGTCCTTGAGGCCTTTTGAAAGAGTTGTAAGAAGGTAAGAAAATGGATCAACTAGGGAATTTTGAGAAAGTGGTATCTGGTACCTAGCCAAGCATTTCCTTGGCCGACTACAGGGGTAGCCTCATGGTGTAAACGCTCAGGCTGTAGTCTTAGAAGCTGGAGCTACATTCTCAAGTTTCATTATAGATCCAATAATTGCATTTCTTTTTACTCAAAATCTTTCCAATTGAAGTATGTTGAGTAACTAGGCAAACTGTTTCTTCTAAATTTGATTGTGATTCTACAGAAGACATAGATAGGGAAATACACAATTAGCTGATCTAGGGTAGTAGTAGATGAAATATATTTTGTATTATTTTCGTGTTTGTTTGTTGAATTTATAGAATAATGATCAAGAAGAACAGAGATGCACACAGGCAATTCAGATGTTCAATAGTGACCTTGAAACAACAAAATAGCTAAGTAACTTTGGTAATCAATAATTTCAATCAAACAGAAGTTCTTGGCCAACTTTACATCGGAACAAAGCATCAAGAATAAGCAGACAGGTATATGCTGAATTTTATCAAAGAAATGCCTTCTAATAGTTTCATCTGTAAACAATCAGTCTTCATACCTAAGCTAAGCTGCAATTCGACATGAAATCCTTAATTAGATGTACAGTGAAGTATCTGTAGAGGCAATATTTCCCAGAAAAATGACCACTGATAGGAGTTTCATAGTTGTAATGCAGACAAGACATAAATTCTATAAACCAAATAAAATTGCTAAACCAAACTGTACCTTTTCTATTATGTACAGAGAAACAATAGTTTTAGTATCTCTAGCTTATTCACAAGAAGTAAGCAGCATTCTGCTGAATATTCCAATCTCTCCTCGAATAGCTGACATGAGTCCCTGTTCTTGATCATTCAATGTTCAGTTGATTGAAGGCAATATAGGATTTGTGTTAAGGTCAGATCCCCAAAAACTACCAGGCTCCACATGCTTCACTCTACCAAAATATCTGATATGACGTAGCAATCTGGCCAAAAATGGGTTGTGGCATATCGTTGAGCTATCACACACAACTGCCACATGTTTGCGTGCCCTTGTTATGGCAACATTCATTCGCCGGCTATCCCCTAGAAACCCAACAGCTCCCAAGTTGTTTGAGCGTACCTAAAACATGAAGACAAGATCAATCATTTGTTCAGAATCATCGGCTAACACACAACAATTATGTACCCAAATAAATGTAGGCTCTCGCAGAAACAAAAAAGAATAAACATTAGGACTTCTTTGTCACTACCATTGAAATAATCACAGCATCTGCTTCCCGCCCTTGAAAGCTGTCAATAGTTGCAACCTCAACGCCTGCTGACTCTGGAAACTCATCAAATCTGTCCCTCAGTAGTTGCACTTGAGCAACATAAGGGGACTGAACAGCAATGGCTGTAGGGCTGACACCTGCATTACAAGGAGTTAAATTGAATGCCTTCATTTGAAGCATAAGATAAATATTTCTTGTTGCAACATATRACAAAAGTTAGAAATTTTTGCAGTTAATATCTATGCAAATTCCTGTGATATTACAAAATTGTCTTCTTTTGCCTTCTTCGAAATGAAGCGGCCTCTATTGGAGAATGACTTTTACTTGATTATCTATGATTTGTAGAACAAATCATGTGAAAAAGGTTTCCAATRTGTGTCCAAAATCAAATTTCAGGAAGAAAAGAATATTTATAATAAAGGTTGGAAGAAATGGAAAAGATTATTTTGGTGTAACAACCTCAGCAGATCCTAGGATTAGTTTTGCAWATTGCAGCGCAACAAGACTTTCTCATCTTTTAGGCTTGTCAAGAGTACCCAAAACATAGGTAAGAAATTAAATGTTAGCATAAGTTTGACACTGCTGCCATCTGAAACAGGTACATACTTMACATTTAGGGGGCAGTTTTACACAAGACTTGCATCGTAAAAAGTATTTCATGCATGGTAGTTGCCATTTTGATAAAGTCTACTAATGAACCAAATCCACACTTCGAAGCTTTTCCTGATATGTGAAAGGGACGATTTGTTCTTATACTCATATTCTTTTGCTATGGCAAGAAAACCTATAATACAGCATCCCATATAACCCTTCTTATGATACTTGACCCCTTTTTCATCATGCTTTGCTTAGTGGTATGGTGAAGAATAATACAGACTAAAATTTTCATTCTGCTAATCTAATATGCATTCATGAAGTATATAAGATGAGAGAGTTATGTTTTCTCCTTGGTGGCATGCTTGAGACTTGAGATCTTTTATCATAGAATTAGAAGTAAGATTCGCCTTTTTTTCTTGCTAAATTAGCTCCTAAGAGATTTCGTCTCCTTAAGCTAACAAAGGGTTCATCTTAACTTTCTTCAAATTCAAATCCTTATCCTTTCAAGCACCTAAAATTTTTATAAGATATTCATGTGAACTTCAATATTTTAAAACTTTATAATCCTTGTACGCACACAGACCCTTTTTTTCTTTTTTTTAAACTGTTAGTTCTGCAGTTCCTAATTTTGATTTTAGTAAATACATTTAACTATTTTTTTAGGTTATTGCTCACCTAGATTTTCTTTTTGTACTTTGTTTTTGAGTTAAAACACCAACACATGCATCGAAAATATTCCAAAAGGAAGGCTGTTAAGTACTTGTATGATGCAAGTCATAGTCCCTCCTAGATACTGCGCTCCTGGGCCAACTACAATTTTGTATGAGTTCAGGGATCAGTTCTGTAAAGGATGAGTTTGGAAGTCAATTAAATGAGTTTCACAATATGAGTTCTACAAGCTTTGGAAGTCTATTGAGTCAGTAAACAATCAATACCCTTTTTGAATTCTAAAGAACAAAGTCTGGCAGGGAAATGTGATATTAGGGTTTATATGGGTATTAAAAGCAATCAAAACCTTATGAAAACGTGAAGAGGGTGTCTTTATTCTCTAATGAACACTATATGTAATTCCTAGAATGTCTTTTTGTCAAGTTCTTACCAACTTGTATCTATGTTTCTCAGACCTAGTTTCGACAATCTTACTTCAAAGTTCAACTCCTTTTATGCATCTTCTGGCACTCTGGTTTAAAGTCATGAGAAGAAAGGTAAATCCTTTGGTAGAAAAATGAATTCAAGAAAATGCATGTCAGTAGAATGAAAGTGAAAGACAACTACCAGCATTAATCAAACAAGAAACATGTTGCACAACAATGTCTGCCTCCCCATCATTGTAAAAGGAGCCAGTGCCAGCAGGGTCCAAGTGCTCTTCACAACCAACAGATAAACTTCCATATGGCATTCTTGTATCCAGCAAAAGCAAAGGGCATTGTGTTATCCATGTGGGCTGCAACAACAAATAGAATTTAACACACGTCATACAATTCTACAGATTTGGACTCACAATTATTAGGTTCCATAAGTCAAGAGATAACACTTTGTGCTGTGAAACTGCTAGATAAAATTCACRACCCGCACCAAGGAAAAGCTTGATAATCATCATGTTACAATAAAATGTATCGAAAGTACAAGCATTTTACTTTGCCAATTCTGTTATGGAACTATTTTTGTCTAAAGAAACAACTAGCTAGCCGAGTCACTTTCCATCAAGATTCACCAAAGATTTGGTCTCTTATCAGACAAAAGAAGCAAAGAAATTGGTTCAGTCATCTAAATGTCCTAAAGTTACTTAAGATACAAATCTTTACCTAAATTACTAAATTCTTGAAAAGCTTCCTATATAATAATAATATCCCTTAAATCTTTCTTAATTTAAATGGAATTTTAACAAGCTATTTTAAGTTTCAGGCTAAAGACATGTTCAAAATGGCCAGTTGATGATTCACGTCAATACATGATTATAGAACTATACTTCGGAGCTGCAGCATTAGAAATACATAATCCCAAGATGTGCATAGACACGAAATATGAAAAGATGAGTCAGATAGACTTTTGGCATATAAATGAGGAGAGTACTTGAGAGACAGATAAGATATTCTTGATAATTTCTAGTAGATAAAGTAATCTCGGGGGAACAATGCTATTATCTTTTTTTCAGAAAGCTCGCTTGATTATTTTGAAGGTATTTCAGAAGAGTAAAAAAAAAAAAAATAGAACAAGTCTTTCAGACAAGCACTTCCCAAGAAGATAATGCATGCGCACATACATTCAAGTATTTTTTTAATGCACAGTTCATTTGCTTGTATGGATAGCTCATGCAATGATTAAGGCATAATTAGCAATCCATGAAATTTTTATATTATATCAGATTGTATCAATATAGTATACTAACATCCGAAAAAAAGTGAAAGTAGAAATGTTTTAATTTGAATCCATAGTCTGTATGATTGCTTTGTTTGCTTCTTTTTATATTGTTCCAATCATAAAGTTTTTTCATTTGCTGCACATGCTCTAGTTCAAATAATAAATTGGAAAATAGTTAGGAATTGTAAATATCACCAAAATCTTGAATACCTTGACAAATGGAGAATCAATAAGAAGATGATGACTGACACTGGAGGAGGATTCCAATAACCCACCATACATCTCCTTTGAAGCCCATCTTGCTATGCAATCATTCATCCTATACTGAACTGTTAACTTGGTTGCAATAACCCCTTCATGCAAAGTCATCGCTCGCTCCAGGAGAGAGATTCCAAGACCACCCTCAGCAGCTTTTCTAGATAGAATAACTGGAGCAAGCTGGAATGGGTCCCCAGCCAGAATGCAGCGCCTTCCTTGCAGAATTGGTATCCAGCAAGAAGGTTCAATTGCTTGCCCTGCTTCATCTATAACAACCAAATCAAAGGTGCCCAACCTTCTAACCAAAGGATCAGCTGCTCCAGTATTTGTGGCAAGAACAACTTGAGCATCAGATAAAATCTCTGCCACAGTTTCCTTTTCCTTCTTTTTCATTGCTTTTCCCAGTTGTTTTAGAAGCTGGCGAATGCCTGCTGCTAAAGAATCATCCTTCAGACAATATTTGAGGTCCCTTCTTAAATCAGACTTCTTCCTTTCCAACTCTGCTTGAAAATCTGCAAGTTTAGCATTAACAATCTCAACCAAAGATTTTGAAGCCACTGCAGAGGATATTCGTGCTGGATTACCAACACGAACAATCTTGACCCCACTGTCAGACAGTTTTTCAACCATATTGTCAACAGCTGCATTTGTAGGTGCTGTTACAAGAACCCTTTCACCTTGTTTAACTGCAAGTGAAATCAATTCCTTCAACAAACCTGTCTTCCCAGTGCCTGGAGGACCTTGTACTATCAGTATAGGTCGCTTCCTGTTAAGACCTAATGCAATTGCTCTCTGCTGGGAGGCATCATAGGATTCACTGTCTAACAAGCCATTCAGTTCTACTTCACTCCAGTCCACCAAATGATTCTCTTCTAGCCATGCAACATCTTGTTTATCTCCAAAAAGTGTAGTAACAACAGCTATGGACGGATTCCTTTTCTGCAAGCCTTTCTTCTGGAGCATCATCAGGGCTTCACAATTTCGCTGCAAGAAGGATAAACAGGAAATAAATTAATAGGTTTGAACATGAAAACTATTAAGTCATCTTAACATCTAGTGCCAACCTTGGTTATTCAATTACTGCAAATTCCATAGTGAAACTGTCTAATGCATTGTGCTAACCTAAAAGTCTGAGAGGAAAATCCAAAAGGTAAATGAACCAAGTAAATGATCTCAATATGAATCCTTGATATTTAAGACCAATTAACAAATGCAGTATCTATACATTTCTGAAATTTCAAATATTTCCAGCAAAAATGCCATTGCAAAAGAAGTTGAAAGGAAAAAACTGAAATGTCTAATATTTGAATATTTATGCATGATTACACACCTGAGTTTTGCAGAATTGCAGAATCTCTAGTTTATTAGCACATAGAAAGAAATATTAGTAAAATTTAACAACTGAATATAACAAGTACCTCATATGTGACTGCATCAGCCAATCCGTGAATACGATCAATTCGCACATTCTTGCCGAAGAGCTTAGAGAATGTGGGATCACCATAACGAGATTCTAAGGCCACACTGATGCTACACCCATCTTCTCCCAGGTTATTTACAAAGCCTTGCATGCAGGAAGTCGCACCAGCACCTCTACTGTCACATGTCCGCACGCAAACCATGTCCCCCGGRGACAGAGTGGTAGGGGGCAATCTGTGGTTTCCCTCTGCTTTGAACAATACCAAATGCATTCCACCTAATCCTGTTAGCACAGTCYAATACGTTAGGAAAGCATAACAAAGTAAAGATCATCAGCCCTATTATCTTCTATCAGCATAAGGTCAGGAAAAAGGCAAAACAGCTGGAGTAAAATAAAATAATGTGACCTGTAGATGTGCTAACTGCATTCAGATTGCATATAGTATCACATAGTTCTTGCTCAGCTTGGGCATGGCTAACCAAAAACTCAATTGGTTTTGGTGAATCAGAATTCTCATCTGGTGTCGGGACAGCATTCAACTCCTCCTGCGTAAATTCCAATTCGGCATCCCTTTCAATGAGAAGAAGGTCTGACATCCTCTTGGTGAAATCATCAATCCTGGCTTGCATGGCTTTGACCTTCTCGCTGTCCATTCCCAAAACCCCAGGTATGGACTTTGGTTGGGAAATCTTCCTAGCAATAGCTCTATGCTCAGCTGCAAAAGCACAACACTTATGTCATTGATCAAGCAGCAACACCGACAAATACCTTTCCTCACTGGTACTAACATCCAACAAAGACATTGGAAAACAATAAAAAAACCATTGAGAACCTGAATTGGCTAGTTCTTTCAACAGCTTCCATGATTCAGTTTCGCGCCAATTCTGAATCAAACCTTTCCGTTGCATATCCTGAAGAACGTCTCTGAGCTCCCTCTGGAAATTATCAAATAAGGTGGGATAATGGGTGCAAACCTTGAGACAGACTGCTTCGAGGCCAAGGGGCATAGGCACGGCATTAAGGTAAGGCTGAGCTTGGATCACGAAGGTCAAACCTGGTCCCGTTCGTTGTCGGAGCTCAGCGAATTCCTCCTGTATCTCCGACGCGACAAAATCCGAAGCCATAGCCTTCATGCCTTGGCATATCCATTTCACAACACATTTACCCAGATCCCTCCGTCCAAGCGGATCACCATTCTGATATAGAGCACGCACGTTAGCCGCTGCCCTTGATTCCTGCTGTTTCCGTAGCCCTTGTGTCTTTACCTTGCCTTTGTCCGCCGATCCAGATGGCCCAGCAATTGTAATCCCAGTAGCACCGCCCAAACTTTTATCGCCGGCAGCACTATCGCCTCCTCTACTCTTCCGCCGGCGGCTCCTTCTCTTCGTACTGGCAGCACCGGAACTCGTGCCGCTGCAAGTTATGCTGCTACTGTTACGGCTACGTCGAAGAGAATAAGAAAAGAACCGACTTTTATTCTTATTTCCATCAAAAAGATAAACAGAACCCAAACTAGAAGAACGAGTAGTCAAAAAAATAGGTTGATTCGGGCGCCAATGAACAAAGCTTGGGCTTTTCAGTGACTTCAAAGCCAAGGTCGAGATACCGCCGCAGAAAATGCAGGAAGCTTCCATAGTCAACATGAGCTTCAGTTCAAACCACAATCTACTTCGCCCGGAAACTCGAAGCACAACTAGAGCTACCTCCCAATAGCCATTGAAGCACGAAATACAAGAACTACACAGTCTTTACGCAATACCCACCCTCCGGCGGCTGGACACTCGGAAGAAGAACAAAAACTGCTGGATTTTTTCCGCCGGAGGAGGAGAAGGCGCCTTTGTGAATTCTTGAGTTGAAATTGGAAGCAAGGGATGGAAATAAACCTGAGGCGGGGGCCATTACAGTGGTGAGATTTCTGTGTTTGTCATTGGTGTAAGAAGCAAAGCCGCCAGAATTTGGTTTTACAATTTTGGGAAAGTGAGAGGTAGGAAAACTACATCGCCATTGAGAAAGGGACCACTACTTCAGAAGAAAGATTCCTTTACGTCTTCTTATTGGCTCTCTGCGATTCTCTGGTTTATGAGGCTACGTGGTCTTCTCCTTTCCTTTATTTTTCTTTCTTTTTTTCTTTTTTCCATTTTTTGGCAAATTTCTTCCTTTTCTCRCGTGAAGCAAAATTACGAAAATGCTCCATGATATTTTCTGSTCCTTGTTTTTCATGCAATTTGGGAGCCATAAGGAGAGGGACGATAGAGAAAAAGCTAGTATATTTTTTTCAGTCCTTGCTAAGGAAATGGTAAAAGATATTAAAATAATAATTCTACCAATCAAAATATTTGGATGGAATTCGGCATTGTTGTGTATACAAGAATGTTGTTACAATGAGAGATAGTATTTTCCATCCATAGAATCTCCACATTACTTTGACTTTCCTTAATCTTCAATAAATTGGTCTTCATCTCTGACCAAATCTGCATTCCAATCTTCAGCACCAGCATTAATTACTGTCAAGCAATCAAAGGCATCCCTGAGTTCCATTGAAGATTTGTTTTCGACATAAACAGGAGAGACAGAATCAGCCTGCAGTTCAGAATCACTTCAACAAAGCGAAAACTGACGTGGTTGAAGAAAAGCAAATGAGATGGCATTAACCCAACCCATAACACAAAAGTAATGATAATGAAAGCACAAAAAGACATCCGCTGCAAACTTTTCAGCTCCTTCAAACAAATTTCAGGCATGCAATTTTTTTTTTTTTTCCCTTTTTTTGAACCAAAACAGAGCATAATGTTTATTTCAAGCTGTAGGCAATCCGCATGAGCAGCTAAATGCACATCCAGAGGCCCTCAAGCCATCCAAATTACAACCTCTAGCAGCCACCATATGTGCTGGAATATTATTAACTTGGCGCTTGACATGTAAAAATTCTTAGCATCCGCTCTATCTGGTTTTGCTTCGGACTTCTGCTACCAATGCATTGGACAGGCTATTGATAGCCTGCAAACTATTAGAATCCTATAGGTAGTTATCCAACTCGAATTCCTCCGCCAATTTAATGCCTTGTTGCAAGGCCAACAACTATGCATTTCCATCTCCTCTGCTTTCCTGAATGGATCTCGCCATTGTTGCAGCCACCTAACCCTTTGAATCTCTAATAATAACTCCGAAGGTAGCCTTGTCTTACCCTCTGCATTAATTTTAAGCCAGAAGCTGTGGAGGGGTAAAGCGTAGGTGTACTGCCGATATATATATATATATATATATATACACCAGCCTGTGGATCTGCTTTTGTAGCATTCAATATCCCTCAAGATACATATATATATCAACAAAATTCACTGTTCATGCTTAGAGATCAGATGATTATGAAAAATCCATTTATTCCTTGCACTCCATATAGCCTAATGGATCAAGAGGAAACGGTGAACTCCCTCACAAGTCAGTTTTTTTGGATGTAATATTACCTTTGTTGGCACCTCATGTTTTGATGTTGTCCCTTGACATGCCCACGCAATTTGTAAATCAGTTTTATGTTCCAAGCCTGGCGTGCATATGAGCAAGTGATCGATTACATGAAGTTCTGATTCCGGTTCCTCAAAACCAAATGGATAATTTAATTGTATATAATGAGGATGAGACCAGAGAGAGCCTGGAACACCCTAAATTAGCACTTATCCTAATTCGGGAATGTTATCAATTTATCCTTACATAGATTATGGAGATTGGAGAAAATAAAAATTTTGAATATTTTAATACAAAGGGTTTATAAAATTTTCGATAGAGTTTCTCTATAATATCAACGTATTCCCCCCGTATTTGATCAGAAAATTTCACACCACCAACATTCCACATTAAATGAAATAAGTTCATTCCCCAACATTAACATTTACCAATAAAATACCGATAGATTTAAAATTTAATAGAAGCCTTTAATAGAATAAATTCAAAACGACTAAAATTTAAGCATTCAACTAGCTCCTTAATCAGTAGAAATTTAATTAATGAAAATGACTCTTGGGTACCAAAGTCAACTCCTCAAACAATCTCCTTGCACCATCTGACCCGTTATCACCTGAAACGTAAAATAAGAGAATATGGAGTGAGCTAACTCATTAAGTAAATCGCATACATGAACGCATGTATCATGCACTATATGTCATAAAGTTCAAAAATTCACTTTGTCAAAACTTTTCAAAAGTATCATTTCAAATAGTGATCTCATTTGGTGTAGCGCCTAGCTATTAAGCTTTAGACTAAGTAATTATTATTTGGAATCCGATCACATTTTACCGGTAAAATCGTAAAGCGATTAATATTATTTAAATATTTTTCTTTCACTTTCACCTTGCAAGAGGTGAACATTACATACTTTCCCACCCTATAAGAGGATTAGGTCGGTGGGCCGGTTCCCCACGTCCCATTTCCCACTCGCACCTTTCAACGTCTAGGCTTTACATCCCTTTTCAAAATCTTAACGTTTGGAAATCATTCATCAAAGATCTTGTTTTTCCAAACTCCATTCCTCAAGACATTTACTTTTCCAAACTTGATTCTTTAAAACATTGGTTTTCTTATATGCATGAGTATGCCCATGCCAGAAAATAGTGCAAGATACTTCAGATTATATGTACATGAATTTGGATCCCATGAACTCTTAACTTAAAARTTTCTAACATGTCAACAAGTAGTAAATTCACACACTTGGATAATACTATAAATCACATCACATAAGGACAATTCAATCAAACAACAATATGCATGCATCACAATAATGAGGATGTGGAACTTACTTACTTMAATATAAACCACAAATTCATATTCAATTCATATAGAGAGATGCAATCATAAAAACAATATACTTGCATTATAACTAATGAGAATGTCGAATTTTCTTACATGAAAGAAAGAGATTTACTTACATAAGGTCCTTAGTAAATATGTTTACTTTAAATCGCTAGCAAAGTGCCTTGGCTACCCATAATGTCAATGTGCGATAGTATCTTAATATTGTTACAAAAAGAATATTCATATGAAACTTGTTTAACTACATACATTCATTTAAATAAGTATTCACTATTAATACGTTCATCATTTTTTCGTAGGTGACATTAATTAATAATTTTCGAGTTTAAATTTCATGTCCATAATAATCAAATTACTATAGTATAATTTAATTTCATGACTCCTAATCGTTTTTAAAACAATAATCATAATCATAATCACAATATATATTACTTCATCATACAAACCCTAAATTTCATATTAAATTGTATTACAATATATTTCTAGAAACATATTCTCTTTTTACTTTATAATACTAATTTAAATTTTACATTAAATATATTCCATATTTTTCCTTAATTATTATTAAATAATACAAAACTTAGGTCATTCGGTTAATCTAAATGACGAAACTAGGGATTCACCTTGAATTCTAAAACTTAGGTGTAGTGTTTCATCTAAGGCATAATGATGTCAATCGCGATCGGGAAAAGGATACGCTCTAGGCCTTTTGTTCTGGTCAAGTCGGCAAACATTGGACTAAGGAAACCAGCCTCTAAGCTATTGCTGGTATGAAACCACCTTCCTGGATGGCAACTGCAGAACTGAAACTCGTGAGATAGTCGATTCAGGTCCGGGCAGTAGAGATCGGTAAGGTAAAGGTGCACTGCTCGTGGTCTAGCCAAGCAGCAATGCGCACATTGGTGCGGATGGCAAAAACGAGCAAGGAAGCAGACGACATTGAGGATCTTGGTCGCGGCAATGACAGATCTGCTCGCAGATCTGGTAGGGTAGAGATGATAATGACTAGTGAGGATAGAAAGAGAAAGAATGGAGAGATAGAGGGAGTCTTGGCAACGGGTGGCATCGGGTGGCGTCGAGGTGGACAGAGGGAGGTGGCGATGGTGGGGAGGGGATTAGGGTTTGTTTTTTTCCCCTTATTTTTTGGGAAGAAGATGAATAGTTATCTTCTACTCAAATAATTTATTTAATTTTTTAAACTAAACTTAACCCTAACCAAAATTCATTCGTGGCCAATTTTTATTCCTTAACCAACTAAAACTAACTAAATTAAGATCTATTAGTTTTCTTCTGACATAAAACTGAACTTTAAGTCCAATTTTAGGTTTGAATAAGAAGAGAACAGACTCTAATAGGTCAAGCCTAAATTAATTAACTAAGAAAATTCTAATTAAATTAACATAATAAAATTTCACATCTAATTAAATATACTCACACAATAATACACAAATAAATAACTAGACAGAGAAATAGTAATTTATTTCTAATTGGCACATTGTATGTTACGGCCTCCAAGTCCTTCCACTGCAAAATAATCAAACCACTAAAAATCATGAATATAACCTAATAGTGGATTAGAATATAAATTATATAATTATATAAAATTTGTAAAAAGGAAAAATAAATCTCGGGTATTATAGAGATAATCTTGTAGGAATATAAGTGCCATAACCATGTCAATACCTTGGGGAGCAACTTTAATCCCCAAAATCCCTACCGAAAAGGTATTGTCGTGGTGGAAAATGATGATAGTGTTTCAGGATGTGCACCCGTGAGGCTTAAACCCAGCTTGTAAGCCAATTCAATCTAAAATGAATTGAGAAAGTTTATAATGCCAAATTATGGTATCATAATATATATGACATGGGGGAGGTTAAGAATAGCTTCTACATCCTGAGAAGATAAAAGTTCTTGAAGTAGCTCTTTATTCCACCTCTGAGGGTTTAATTCTATTGGAGCTTGAATTGGTAGCAAAGGGGACAAGTGTTTTTTGACTTGTAGAATCTTGAATGAACATGAAACACGCAGCCAATGCACAATATTGAAATACCTTCTCCTTTTCCCACCTTCCAATGGGTGTCTTAGTTGGGCAGGTGTCGTGCTTCTCATATACTTTATCGTCAAAATGAAGCTCTTCGCCTAAGTTTAGCTCTAAAGAAATCTATTTGCAAATAATATTAGCCTTTATAATCAGGCTCCCCAAAAAATTTAGATATTTAAGTAGGTACCATCCCAATTTAACAAGGAAAGCAAAGTTAAAGACTTCCCGATTGTTAAACCCCAAACTAGGACCTTCAATGTATACCCCTTTCCTTCTCATCTATCCCCCACCAGAAACTTGACCGTTAAACTGGTAGCTCCTTTATAAAGAGTCACGGCTAAAAGAAAACAAGACATGACATATGTAGGGATAGCTTGCAAAATAGATTTAATTAGAGTGGCCTTGGCTGCTTAGGAGAGAAGCTTTACTTTCCAACCATTGACATTCTTCCCCAAACACGATATTAAAGATAGGTATCTTCCTTTTCTGCATTCAATAAAAGAAGGTAGGCCCAARTATGTATCATTCGAATGGCTTTTCTTATTTTAATCTAATCACATGTCCTGGACTACCTTTCCAAAAATGACAGCTAACTTGTGTAGATTAATTGTGTCACAAAGCTAGTTGATATTTTTGTAGCACCAGACAAGCTGAATATTTTAAAATGAAGCTTGTAATAGTAAGCGGCCATGGTTAGCAAATTATAAATGTGTTATCTTCGGTCCTCCATTGCCCATCTAAAGCCTTTGAGCCTTTCTGTTGTACTAGCATGTGTGCGTAAGAGAAGATAAACCTTCTATGCAAATGAAAAATAAGAAAGGTGAGAGAGGATCACCTTATCTTAGGCCTTTGGTTGGTCGAATTACCTCAACTGGAAAGCCACAAATAATCCTTGAAATGATACCGTAGTAATAACACATTTTCTTGTCGTTTTATCAAAGAATCTAGAAACTTCATTTTGTGCAATATCCAACGTACATAATTTCATTCCAATCTATCATGCCTTACTAATGTCATCTTTGATGCCATTGATAGAGGATTATGAGACTTTTTGAGTCAACGGAATGCTTTAGAAGCAATCAAAATATCATTAATAATCAATTGATCCTAAATGAATGCGCTTAAAGTAATGTTAGTATTACCCATCTAAATCATTTGAGCCTTTCTGTTGTACTAGTCAGTGCAAGTAAGAGAAGATAAACCTTCTGTGCAAAAAAAAWAAATAAATAAGAAAGGTGAAAGAGGATCATCTTATCTTAAACCTTTGGTTGGTCAAATTACCTCAGACAGGATGCCATTAAATAATCCTGGAAAAGATACTGTAGTAATAAAACATTTTATTATCGTTTTATCAAAGAATTTCGAAACTTCATTTTGTGCAATATCCAACATACATAATTTCATTCCACTCTGTAATATACCTTACTAATGTCCATCTTTATGGCCATTGATAGAGGATTATGAGACTTTTTGAGTCAATGAAATGCTTCAAAAGCAATCAAAATATCATCATAATCAACTGATCTGAAATGAATGTGCTCAAAGCAATGTTAGTAATGCAAGGTTAGCACTTTTTAATAGGATTAGATATGGTTTAAAACCCCACTTTATAGAACATGTTACACAAACTCAGTGGTAGAAAATAAGCCAAGGAGAAGAAATGTTTGATCGCTAGAAGTAGTGTTGAATAAGTATGACTACTGGCTTCAAAATCACCTTCACCATTAAGCAACTGAAGCACTGAAGCAATCACTAGTATTCCAATCTTGGGCCAAAAATGTTGGAAAATTAATGTTGCATGAAATTCTGCGATCTAGGTGCCTTCGTAGGATGCATAGAACAAAGTGCAAATAACACAACATCGAGAGTAAATGGCTAAGCGAGCATTTCCTTGTCAATTGGATTAAATGGAGAGGGGTTGTTATAGACATGACCAAATTAATTCGCGTACGTTTTGGAGATGTTGAATAGAGATGCTAATAATAACCTACTATAAGTTTTTTCATTGTTGATTTTTTTGAATAATATACCCCTTGGTCATCACATTGTTGGTCGATCCTATTCTTCCTCCTTTTGTGGTTTAGCAGGGTAATGAAAAATAAGTTGTGTTCCTATCACCCTATGGAAGCCAATCATTCTTGATCTAGTATGGCAATGCTCCTCTTTTAGTTGGAGGAGATGTTTCAACTATTTTCTATATGATTAAACTCAACTTTTTATGCCCCTTATTTTATGATATGTTTAAGTAGATTCTCAATACTCCGAAACTTTGCTGGGAGATGATCAAATTTCTTCTTGCTCCAGCAAGTCAATTCCATCTCAATTATGGATAAGTTTAGTAGAAGTGTTCTATTTTGTAACCAATGGGATTCGACAACATGGTGACACTATTATTCTTGAAGCCAAAACGTTTCAAACTAGAAAGGCTGACCACCTTTTGCTACTGATTGACATATAAGATTACCAAAAATAGAGATGAATAGGGGGATATGATTAGAGTGATAGAAAGGACCATGGTGGACCTTTGAGGAAACAACATTTTCCACGCGTCATTAGTCAAAGTTTGATTTAATCGAACCCAGACTTGAGACATCCCTTCCCTTCTATTACACCAAGTAAAAGGCTTCCCACAAAATCCTAAATCCCTAAAGTGGAGTTGATCACAAACCTCCTTAAAAGCTACCATTGTGAAAGAAATCGTTCAAAGCTCTGGCATATTCAGAAGAGAAAAAAGTTTCACTAAAATCACCAGCACATAACCAAGGTAGTGTTTCTTGTTAGCAATTTGATATGTAAGAGTTTCAAGTTTCTATGTGTTTATATCTAGTAGGATGTCTATAAAACCTGATAAAGTAATAAAATGAAGAGCACTAGAGTTTTTAAACTTTTATCAATATGATTTGGAGGATACGTTTCAAGGACAGCAATCAGTTATATGGTTTCGAGAAACGAGTGAGACCTTTTGCATTTCCATTACAATGAACAAAAAAAAAAAATCATTTTATATGTGAACCAAAAGATATGATGAGACGATACATGGATGCTATGGCTCTTGTTGAAAGGTTTGATAGGCCAGACATATTCTAAAGAAATAAAGGAAAATATTCAACATTTTAAAGAAGCACAACATTGGCCTTACTTAATATCTAGGGTCTTTCATTCTAAGTTCCAGATATTAAAGAATGATCATTTTAATTAAGAAATAGATATTTGGAGAGTTAGCAGCATATTCATATGTCATAAAGTATCAGAAAATGGGGCTTCGTCATGATCATTTTTTAATCATCTTGAAACCAAGTTCAAGGTTGCACTCTCTTGAAGAGTATGATCGCATTGTGAGCATTGAACTTCYTGATGAATCTAATTTGTTTAACATAGTGAAAAAGCTCATGATACTGGGCCTTGTGGTGAATTAAAGTCAAATAATGTGTGTATGGCTTCTAAAGGAAAGTGTAGGAGTAACTAGCCGATGCAGTTTTACAATGAAAGCATCTAGGCAACAAAATCATAGCCACTATATATGAGGCAAAATGATGGAAAAATGCAAGTGTGCCTAGAGCAGTATTTGACAATTGTTTGGTAATTCCATATAATCTATATATACTTGGAAACCAAAATTGCCATATAAATGTGGAAATATGTTCCAAAATTTGGATTGTCAAATATATGTACAAGTACATATATAAAGGTCATGATAGAACTTTCCTTCTAGTTAAATGCAATGGATTCTGAAGCTAGTGTTGATAAGATCGTACAATAAAGTTTGCTAGGTGGGTCACACGTCCAGAAGCTGCATGGAGAATTTTTAGATTACCATTGTATGAAATGCATCCATTTGTTGTGAATTACTGCTATATTTGGAGACTTATCAACCTATGACTTTTAAGCTAACAGATAAATTGCAACATTTGACTTCTAATGGCTTTATTCAAAGAACAATGATGATTAAATCTTTGAAAATGAATAAATTTGACAAGAAAGCAAAAGAATTGAATTTTGTATACCATGATTTCCCATAACATTCCATTTGGCTAAATAATGAAAAGAGATGGAAGTAAAGGTCAAAGTGTGAGGTAATTGGTAGGATGGTTGCTGCAAATCCATCTGAGGGAGAAAGGTATTTTTTGAGGGATGCTACTTTTGAATATAGAGCCCGCAATATGTTTTTTAATGATTTAAAAGTTGTTCAAAATGGAAAAATAAACACCTCTCGTGAGGCCGCAGTTCTTGGAGGTCTTTTTGATGATAATTAAATCAAGAATATTTATAGAAGAAGCATCAATATATGGTATACCATATAGTTTGCGAAGACTTTTTACATCAAGTTTGGTATACTTTACATATAAAAATCCTAGAGCTCTATGGGGAAAAAATGAACATGCTATGTCCGTGGATTTTTACAATATTCACCAACTTGACGAACAACAAACAAAATATAGGGCTTTAGTCATACGTTATAATCAATAGGGAAAACATATGAAAACTTTTGGCCATATTTTGAAAATGGTGACCTTGATACAAGAGATGTAGTGAGTGAGAAAAATATTTTCRTTTTAGAGGAAGATTTAGGTTGATTCAAAAGTTAAAATGTAAATTAATAACATGCATTTTGTACAATTTTGGATTAGTTTATAATAAGAAACCTGAGATTTTTTTTTGTTGATGGTCTAATAGTACTGGTAAAACCTTCCTATATTGTTCATTACTCACTAAAATATGATCAAAAGGCTACATAGCACTTGCAATTGCCATCTCCGGTGTTACTGCCTCTATTCTTCCAGAAGGACGAACAACACATTCTCGTCTTAAGATCCCCGTATATCTTTCAAACCAAAAGAAATATAAAATTAGTAAATAATTAGGTCTAGCAAGGTTAATACAATATGCTAAAATCATAATTTGGGATGGGGGTCCTATGGGAAATAAGCAAGTGATTGAAGCTCTTGATATATCCTAATAAGATTTGATAGACAACCAACAATTTTTTTGAGGTAAAATAATAGTTTTTGGAGGTTATTCCTGTCATATTCTTCTTGTCATTCCCAAAGGCTAAGAAGGCAGGATTTTGTGAATGCAAGCTTAGCTAACTCTTATCTTTCGCATTCTTTCATCAAGTTAGAGCTTTAGGAAAACATGCAAGCTAGATTAGACCTATATGTTATGCAACTATTCTTCTTAGAATGGATGATGGAATTGAAAATGCAAATTCGCATGAAAACATTCATCTTCAGTGTTCTATGCTTATTCCTTTTACAAATCCTCTAAATTCTTCGCATTCATTTATTGATCTTATATATCTAAATATAGAAAAGACTACGAATTTGAATATACAAAATTCAAATAGGGCAATACTTACAATGAAAAATTAATTTGTTGATAAAATGAATGATATTTTAATACAAAAGTTTCTTGAAGCGATCATAGAATATACAAGTGATATAAATAATTGATAGTTCGCAATAGTTTGAGGACATTTCTTAAATGGCCTAAATTGTAGTGGATTGCCACTATATAAGCTTTACATTGAAACTGTACTGGCTGATCATTCTCTTTAGAAATATGGATCATCCATAAGGACTTTGTAGGGGTACAAGACTAATATGCGGAAGCCTAATATTATCGATCTARTGATAGGTGAAGGAGAATTTGCTAAGAAACAAGCTTTTATAAATAGGATATCAATTTCACCATCTATAGATGAAGAATGTGGAATCCCTTTTAAAAGAACACCATTTCCAATTAGATTATGTTTTGCACTGACTATCAATAAAGCATAAGGGCAAACATTATATTCTTTTTTTTTTTTTTTTAGGAAACTTACTCATGAACCTAATTTTTTTTCACATTAGCAACTATATTTTGCATTATGTAGAGCAAAAAGTCAAAATTCTATCAAGATACTAATAAAATCTCATGTTGGGACTACTTTAATTGCATCTACAACAAAAAAAAAAAAAAAAAAAGGTGATTCACAAAGAAATGTATGAGGTCAAAATAGAATGTTAGGTACAAATTGTTAAAAATCTTATAGATTTAAGGCTAGGTGTTAAAGATGTTATGGAGTTATTAATTGGTTTTTGTTAGAGTTTCATTAGGATTCGGTATTAACTGTTGAGTATTTGATCAGGATTTAGTTTGATAGTTTTGGTAGCCTATAAATAGGCTTTTTGATTAGTTACTTTGTAAGACAATACATTATCATATCATATTATGTTATTTCAATAAAATCTTAGTCTTTCTTTTCACTATTTGTCTTCTCATTATCTCTTTAGGTTATTACTTTAACATGGTAAAGAGTGGGTTTCAAGGGAGGAAGTTAAAGATTTCATGAGAGGATGTTTAATCTAGTTTATGATGTTGAAACTATGATTTTGATTTTTCAAGTTTCAAAGATCAATTGTTTGGATTGGACCTTCTAATGATTTCGGTGTTTTTCCTAACAATTTGTTCTCACATATCTTATATGTTTTGGGCAAAAAGTGATGAATCTACAAGCTTAATTCAGTTCTATCTGACTACTTAGAGCATCTCCATACGTTGCTAACATCATAAAGTATTGTCATGTCATCAGAATAGACAGTTTTTCAATAATTTTATCTCTTATGCATAATATCTTGAGGCATGTAATCCTGACATGAAAATAATAAATATCAATTAAAAGGTTGGGATGCCATACAAGGTGCAGTGATTGGTGCTCCGGGAGTTTAGTTAAAAGAAAGAAGGGAAAAGACTTCTTAAATTAATGAATACTTTATTTTACAGAGATTATATTAAAAGCCTATAAATATCCAAGTTTTTTTGGGAAAGACTCTGATGAGAACTTATGTAAATTGGATAAGATCACTCCAGGAGATGAAAATTTGCTTGTCTACTTAGATCTCCAAGTGATGTCTGTTAAGATTGTAAATAGGCTGAAAACTACAATATGAATAAATAACTTGTCCTTTCATTGCATGTTAGCATGAGCCTTATTTCGTGCTATAGATTTTACTATTGAAAATTACAAAAATTCAACATTTTGGAAGTAAAATAATGTAAAATAAACACATACTTTATTGTTCATATCCTAGTGAGAGTACCTTTTGGTTCAAATATTTATATATAGTTCTCAATATTTCACTACGTATTTTTTTTGTACGATTTCCAATCTGGAAGCTAGTTAAATTTGAGATTCTTCCTTTATTAGCACTTTTTAGCACTTTTTTTACCATTTGTAAAKCCTCTTCCGTTGGGATCATCTTCCCCATCTAAGTCTTGTGAAAGTATTTCACTCATCGATATCTGTTCATCTGCAATTAAAATGTCATTTGTATTGTTGTCATGCTAGATGCTTGAACTACTACTTTTGTAATTTGACCATGTATGCATGGATGATATGTGTAATGATTGGTGTATATCTCTTATTCTGATTGAATGAGAAATTTGAAGTCTTCCTTATGAAGCAACAATAATATACTGTGCCATAAATTTCAACCCAACACCAATGTTCGATTGATTTGAATTCAAACTATAATCTTATGAGGAATCTGTATATTGATAAATTTATATATTAAATATATATGAAGATGAACTTACTAAGACTTTTTAGCAAAAATATCATGCGCATTCCTAGGTAGTAATTGTTTATCATCTCCACTGAATATTACCATTTTGCTTCTCCAGTATTCATCAATTACGTTGACATTATCTCTAATGGTGTTTTTTTTTTTTCAAAAAAAGCTAATAAATAATTATATGATGTGAATCTTTAATAATTTTTCTTCGAGTTAAGAATTTTTGAAATGATATATTGCCTTGATTGGACTTCTAGTTCTGCTCTCATTGACTTTAAACAACAAAGGCAAGATGAATACCACATCTTTTGTGTTGTTTTACGAATGATAAGTTTTCCTTAAATTCAAAATAGTTCATTTAGTGACCAATAGATAAGTTTATAGTGAAATATTATTGAACACATTTTTCTATTTAAATTTATTATATATTGAGGCCTAAATAATAGAGCAATATATTTTATATCTCTCTAAACTTCATTAAACAAGTCCAGTCAATGAAACTGGTGACCCAGCTCACTATGACAGATTAACCACTTAAAAGTATTAACCAAAGAGACGACTCTAGATCTTCTAGTATATTTTTCTACTAATTTTCTTGCTACACCAATTAGAGCATGAAAATATACATTTTAACTCCTAAGATACATGAAAAGAGGAGCTGAAGGGGTTAAAAATATGTACACTTAGTGATATGATTGGTGGATAGAGGTATGTAGTAGGAAATATAGTAGAAAAGTGCATTAGAAGATCTCTAAGTTATTAAATAATATATTCATGAAAGACTTAAATTGAGTTGAAAGGGTTGGCGGATCAGTGCGATTGCTTTTCTTTATCGAAATTGGGTACGGTTTGGGAAGGACTAAAGAGGACCATGCCCTCGAACATAAAGCCTTCCTCATCATCCTCCGACTCATTCGCCACCAAAGACAAGCATTATGGTCCCATTCATCTCTTTGATTTTCCCCAAATTTGACTAGCTATCAACAAAATACTCAAAACTATTCATATAAATATGCAAGCATCACCATCCAAATACTCGTGTATCTTCACCTATGTTTCTTTCTTTCAATCCTTGGGTCTTGCATTTTTTTCTTCAAATTCATATACCTTTTTTTTTTCTTTCATAAATTACAAATTCAACTCTCCAGATCCAAATTAAGTTTTCGACAAAAGACTGCTTCATTTAATAAACAAATTTAAATTTTAAAAGTTTCACTTTCCGCTTTCTATGTTGGAAAAATATTTGTTTGACAGATTTTTTTTCCACAAAAAGCTATTTCAAGTACTTGCCTAGCCAATTCCTTGAATTCATGTCTTTTCCCCACCTTCTTTCTTTTACTTTCCGAACTGTCATATTTTGTTTCACTACTTATCGAGAAATTAGGTGAATCTTGAATGGCTTGTTTAGAATTTGTGAATTTTGTTACAAAGTAGAGAGTAACAAGGAAATGATTTCTTCTTCCTTGTTTTTGTCTATTGTGCAGATAAGGTGGACAAGATTTTTCCCCAAAAAAAAAAAAAAAAACTTGGATATTTGTAGGCTTTCAACTGCAATTCTCATAAATAAATATTCATTTAGTTTTCAGATATTCTCTCCTTCATTTAAACTAAATTATGCGGCATCCCAAAGTAGTTTAATCTAAATCTCTTAATCTTCTTACGTGCACCCCAAAGATGTTAGTTATTGTTTATATTCATATGTAGACATATTAATTAGATGAGTTGATTGTAGTAATCCAAAGTTAATCGAACTAATTTAGTAAGTTCAAACCCTAACCACAGGCTTCAGAAACTTAAGCTCGAACTAAACTAATACTCGAATCTGAGCACAGGCTTTGACTCAATCCAGACTCATCAAGACCAAAAAAAAAAAAAAAAAGGAAATCCAACAAAATCCTCAACACTTCAAGCCTCTATCCTTGTCGTCCAACTAAATAAGAAGTCATATATATATATATATAATGCATTGAATCTATAGAAGTGTAACCGATAAAACTTAGGTCCTATATGATAAACTAAAGTTTGAACACTCATATTTGAAGATTTTTTTGCTTCCTTAATCCAAATTTTTCTGTTATTGTCTTCATTTAAATCATCAAGAGAAAACCAATAATTCTTTTATGAAATAATTTAAGAGATCATTTTTCTATTAAACCACTAAAATATTTTCTTTTMAATAAAAATAAATTCAATTTGGAGATAAAAAACCCAAATTCCTTTTAACCTTTCTCACTATATGGAAGGAGAGAAAATATGCAACCTTTGCAAATTTTAGTTAGTATTTCCTAAATTTTAACTTTTAGATTGGACCATTTTTCTACTTTGGTTGTTCATTAATTTCAATGCAAAAGTGGTTTTTTTTCCTTTTTTTAAAGGTTAACATAAATTGTCTAGCTACAAGGCACTGCTCCATTTATTTTAATTGTTAGTGTTGAATTGAACTATCTAATTCATTACTCAATGAAAAATTGTAGGTCTTTATAGCATAACTAATATAAATGACTTTCAAGCTAGTTTAGCAAGTGATATAATTCTCCCTATTCTGATAGATGTGAGCTAGGATGCATCAGGTGGTGAGTTTCCCAAACCTATGGATGGAGCCAATGATGGGTGCGGTTTTTACTAGGGCTATGAAGCACATATCTGCTATGGGCCCAAATTTTGTGATTCCCAAGGTGGAGGATTTCCTTTACATGGGTCCTCCTCGGAATGTTTGTATGCTTGGGATGTTGAGTTCGTACTTTTGTGAGGGGTGAAAGCAGACAAGCAAGTTAGGCCAACCACTTTTGTTGAAACTAATGCACCARGTCAAAATGCTGAGGAGGGGTTGATTAGAAATGACTATGGTTTGGGCAAGAATGCTAATAATCGAGAAGTCGRTAGTATGTCTCAATGTGGGGATGCAGCTCYGGCAGTAGATGATAGTTAAGGTGTTGTTGCTACCAATGAGGAATTTGCTTGGGGAGAAGTTGTTAGAAAGGTTGACATTGCTGAAAGTGGTCGAGATGGTTAGGAGGGGGTGGTCTAGATTAGTGTAGTTATGTTTGCATAAGTTTCTGAGCTTCATAATAAATCTTTTTTTGTGTACAGTTTGGTTTTTGCTATTTATTGCTACTATTATTGATGTTCTTATATTTAGTTATCGATTTTTTTTGTGGGAATATCCTTTTTGATTTTGGTGTTTCTTTGATATGGTTTATCACTAGCTTTTCAAATTGGAGCTGTCGCTTTACTAAGTGTCATTTCACGGCTAATGTTTAACTGTCTCTCTTTATATTTTATTGTTTTACGAGGGTTAACATCTAGTTACACAGCTTAACCGTCACCTTCTTACCCTCTATATATACTCAGATAGGGGAGTTAGTTTAACTTGGCCATATTTACCTTTCATCTTTGAGTGCCACTTCCACTATCATGACTAAATGAAAAGAGTTGCTCTGCAGTTGATTTGGAGGGTGTTCAGAGAGTTGATCCAGAAGAACCTCAGCATACCTTGACATACACATGGCCTAAAGTCGATGGTAATAAATGTGAGTATACAATTGACTCACATTATGCTCCTCGTTAGTTATGGCATCATAATCGAGAGCGAAACCAACCTGAGCAGGTATGCCACAACATGGCGAGACCGAGGAAAATTGTTGCCCATCCAAATGGCTTACAGGCCAGGAGTGGTGGAGTGTTATGAACTTGTGGTCGAGTTGGAGGTCTCTGAAGTGAATGTGGTCTAGTTTGGAAATAGGGAGGTGGCTTGGGAGGTATAAGTGGATGTTGTCAAGTTGGGATGGCTAGGTTAGGCAGCTTGGTTCTCAGACTGCCTAGTGATATTATGAATAAAGGAGGCAATTTGACTAATGCAAAGAGTATCAAAGACAAAGATTAGAAGAGAGGGTTGAATTAGTTGTTCACGAAACTTCATTGAATACAGGGGTCCCGTGAACATGGAGCATTGGTAGACCGCTACTATGTTCAAAGTCGAGAGGTCAGGGCTTGCGATGCATCCCCGAACTGACTTCCTCCTTAGCTTCCCTGTGCATTTGCAAGGATTCATTTTCCTTTATTGCGATGGACTTTGTGTGTTTTTATTTGAAAGCAGTTTTGAGTAGTGCTTTGTGTTTACCGAGTACGTACAAGATTTTATTTAGGAACTATGTAAGCAAGTATTTAGTTTCCTACCATACTCAATGGTTTACAATGAAGTTTAGGCATTGAGGAATACGAATTGACTTGCTTATGTTCAATTTTTTCTTAGTCCTAGTTATCTATCTGCCTTCACAGTCTTTAAGTTGTCATTAGTGTGGCTTTTTACTATTATGTTTGTGGTCCTTTCAACTTCTAATCCAATTTTCTCGTGTTCTCAATTTTGTTGACTAGGTCACCCCCCTGAAAGTGTTGTGGGGCATACTTTAAGTTATGTAGTTGGACCATTTGTTCTATTTGTTCTAGTTTTACTTCTTTAGAGAAGATGAGAGGCTAAAAATGAAAGTCTTGTTGTATGGGCGAGCCAAAGCTTGTTTGTGAGCCTTTAGTTTTTCGGTCGAATTTTGGTTTTTGCTATTAGGATTGAGAAACGCTACTCTGTCATTAAGAATCCCAATTTGGAGTAGCCACAACGCATTTGTTTTACAACATAGCGTGAAGGTGGTTTGTTTACTAGTTTTAAAGAAATGTCGTGTGGTTTCATGTTATGGATTTTATCATTGTTATTGTTAATATTTAAATTGCCGGTTGTCAGGTTTATTTTCTTTAGCGATGTTTGCCGTTAATTTTGTTTTGTTTCTATTGGCATTTAATGAGCAATCTGACCGTCATGTATCTTTTTCCTATATATGTTTGCTTTTGTAGTTCGCCTTTCAACTTGGCACTTTTGGTTTTTTGGTAAGTAATACTCGGCTGTTCTGGTTCCTTATGGGACACTATGAAGCTTAAATTATATTATTTTAATAATGAATGTAGGCAATTAATATAGCTTTAACTACTAAAAGAGAGTGCAACCCCTAATAAATGTTACTCAAGTCTTAAATAGGCTTGGAAGTGTGGTGATAAAGTGTTGGTTACCCACGTGGAATTCTTGATTCGTTGCGAAGGAAGGAGTTTGAGTACCCTAGGTACATCACTATGGTTGGGGGACCAAGGAAACAATTAAGCAAGCGATGAAGATACTTATCCCGAGAATGAGAAAACAGGGTTATGTAACCATAAATGTAGAAAGAGAGCATTAGAGGCATCTTACCAAGCACCAAATTCAAGAGATGGAAGCATAAATTCATAAATTACGATGTCATTTGACCAATCAAACATAGATGATGAATAAAATTAAAACATGTGTGTACTCTCCATTACTTAATTAGCTTCCAATTATATAAATAAATATCTATACTATATTAAAATATCATAACACATGGGAATTGTATTTGGACAACTTTGCTCCTTCACTACTTAAATATTGTTAGTAATTATAATAACCTTAGAATATGAAAGGTCACATAAGATAGCCTTTGACTACTCATTTTCTAAATATTAGATATAGTATTTTAACAAGTTAAATTCGAAGTTTGTAAAAGTATTTATTATTTGACATATGTTTCAATATAAATACAAAGATGCAGAAGAAGAATAAAAGAATTTTGAATAATAATACTTTCATTGTACACATATAATCTCATTATTAGTAAGCAAATTATGTATAACAAAAATAAATAAAAGGAAAAAAATTTTACATGGAGAACAGTATACAATTAATAGATAATAATTGTATAGTCTTGGAGTGTGTACAAAATATCATATTATAAATCTAAGATAATTTGAAATCAATAAAAGATAATATAATTCTAAAAGTCTAAAACCACGTGGATTGAACCCAGACTAATATAGTGATACAAGAAATTAAAACTCATAACAAAACAAGTACGATTGCATTGTATCAGTCTAATAACATGAGATGTTTTTTTATTTTCCTTCAAACTATTTTTTRCACGTTCAATTTTCTTATCATCTTGCTAACTTGASTAGGACCCGAGAAAATACTATTAATTTAAATATTCATAATAACAAAATAAGCATAATTGATTAAAAATTAAAATTACGATTAATTCATACGATGTTATATCCAAATTTATAATTTACATATAATTTTTTAACATAATTTAAAAAGTAATATAAAATTATGTGATATAAAAAATATCAAATACACATTATCTTATATTAATTTTTTAAATATTAAAAAATTAGAATTCACATAAACTCAAATAGGCGGGCTTAGAATTAATTCCGGGCCAATCAATATGAAACATATTATTGAAAAATAGAAAAATAGAAGGGGCCAAAATGATACTTAAGCGTAAACAAATCTCTTCATCATCTCTCCCCCTCGTTTTGCCTTGCGGAGGAGAGGGAAGAGAAAGATAAACGACACCCCTTTTTCCGCTTCTACTTCTTCATCTACTTCTGTTCCTACAAACGGAAAAAGCCAATGGCTTCTCTATACTCTCAGTATCTATCTCTATCTTCTCATACTTCTTCGTCTTCTTGCTGCTCCTCCTGCTCTATTTACCATAGGCTGAATCCTCTCCTCTTCTCTCGACTTCATTGTGCTAGCCGCACTTSCACACCTTCCTGCCGTGCTCTGCTCTCAAGACATAAATACAGGAAGTTCTTCACTGGCAAGTGCTAGTTTTATTACTATAATGGTTTTTTTGAGGAATTGGAAACTTGTAGTAGAATGAAATCATTTCCTTGGCAATTGTTGGATGTTTCCAGTAATGTTTCTTGTTGCTGCGAATTCTTTAAAATGGATAATGAAATGGGTTATCAGGGAAATTACTTATTCCCTCTTTATCCTTCAAAGATTAAAAAGGTAACCATTTTTTAACAAATTGGAGAAGGGTAGTGTAATACAAACTTCTCTTGCACAGTATTGAGTATTTCTGTCAGCTTTGCTTGTTGCTGTGAGTTCTCTCCATTCTTAACGATAGGAACTTACTGCTAACTTTCTTGCATTAGTGGAGGATATTCTGTTATTGTGCAAAACTCGTTTGGAACCTTTGTTAGGATTAGTGCACAAAATAATTGAACTTGTCCTGCATCACGGGATAATAGAATTGTTTATTTTATCTTCTCTTGTGCTTTATCGAGAAAATTGAAACTGACTACATGAGAGTATTGGAAGGTCACTATTGGTTATTGTCTAATTCGAACTGTATTGCAAATTTCAGTTGCTGCCGCTGCAGAGAATGGGGGTGTATTTACGTCACCAGAGATTGCAAAGTCGTTTGATTTTGCAAATGAGGAACGCATATATAAATGGTGAATCTACCATGTTTGCTTGTATAAGTCTTTTTCCTTTTCTGTTTTATAATTTACTTTGAAAGGGCAGTGTTGCTCGTTTTGACAAATTGTTTACTCATTAAGAAGTTCTGAATAGGTACATATTATTTTCTTGATTATGCTTTTGCTAGTGCTGGTTTATGCTCTATCTACATAAGCACTTCGTTTGTCTTTGTTTGGTGCTTTTTGGCATCTCTACACTTCTAGTTATGTGCTTTCCTTGTTGAGATATGAAAGTTTTTGCATCTTTGAAAAGGGAGTACTTGCTTAACAGAAAAGGATGAAGCTCACTGAGAAATAATTGCTAATTGATTTCTATTAGAATACCAAAAAGCAAAGGAAAAAGTTCATGTTTGGGTTCAAGATTAAATGTATTGGCATGTCATTTTCTGTTCGGCAACTTAAGAATTGTCCTCACTGACAATCACCCAAGCAAAGCATTTACACATATACAAGCTTACGTGTTATTTCTCCTGCTTTCGCATGCTACTCTGGAGACATTTGCTGGGCATTGGTATATATTCTTGAATCGCAACTCAAAAATCTTACTTTGGCAATTCGTATATAGATAACTCAACCCTGAAAAAGAGTCTTAAGTTTGAATAGGCGAATTCTTTTCCTCCATTTGGTGTTATGTAGGAACATGTTCTTCAAAGTTAAGAAGTATTCATGTCTTTGAATTTGCTAGACTATATGTTACTCACCTTTTTCATGACTGAGCATTTTGGTCATATCAGGTGGGAGACTCAAGGATATTTCAAGCCAAGTTTTGATAGGGGGTGTGATCCTTTTRTAGTTTCAATGCCGCCTCCTAATGTTACTGGTTCATTACACATGGGGCATGCCATGTTTGTAACTCTTGAGGTTTTTTAAGGATGTTTATTGAAATTGATTTTGCTTCTTTTGTGATTTTCCTTCAAGAGCATTCTTCTGCTAACCTTGTTTTTCCTCTAACTGTTTATTTATGCTAGCATACCATGATAATTTTTATTTATTCTTTTATGTTCAAGAAATGGATGAAGTGAAAGCTTATATTTCTGTACTCTAGTTTTAGTGAGTCCCATCAAATAATTTTTGATTTTACAAATTTTGGATCTGGAATGTGCTTCTTTGGACTTAGGTTTTTAATAATATTGTTTGTGCGTTAGATATGTGTTTCTGACATGAGTAAACATAGGAAGACTTGATGTTATGGGGGATAAAGGTAGAACCTGGTCCTTATTGCCAGGATCATCAATTGTGGGATAAGGATCATGTAGAGATAAATAGTTTTCAATAACCTCGTTGTGTAGTAAAAATTACTTCATAAATAAAATATTTAAAAGGATATTTATATCGCTTTTACAATTTAATCAACTCAGTTTATCCGAATCAAATGATGCTTTCATTTGCTCAATCTGTCTCTCTTCCCCACCTCTTATCGGTTTCAATCCTGTTTAATTCTTTTGGGGATTGCTGGCAGACACATTCTTCTCTTCTTGTCTGTTTGCTATTCAGTTTCTCCTCTGAAGTCATTTTCTTTCGGTATTTGCAAGACACAATAGCTTTCTAAATTTTTCTTTATCCCTTTTCCCTTTTTATCAATTTTAAATAGTAATTATGGTATTCAAAATTGGTATTTTAAAAGGTAATTCATCTTTGTCCTTTAAAATATTTTCATTTTTCAGGATATTATGGTAAGGTACAATCGCATGAAGGGAAGACCTACACTTTGGCTACCTGGGACAGATCATGCTGGTATTGCAACTCAGGTATATTCTAGATCTGAATTCTTAATTTTGTTTCTAATTTTCCATGAAGATGTTGTTAAATGATCACCTATATTTTCATCCGCTACTTGAATCATAGTATTTTTGCAATCTTGACCAAACTATGCCTTTGTCTTTATCCATTCCACTTTTCTTTTGTTTCATGTCAATGTGAATTTTGATCAATTCGTTGTTCAAGTTTTGTGTGATTATAATCAGTCTTACAACTTTCAGTTGGTTGTGGAGAGAATGCTTGCAGCTGAAGGAATAAAAAGGATTGATCTGGGTAGAGAAGACTTCACGAAAAGAGTATGGGAATGGAAAGAGAAGTATATCTACTTGCCATTCTTCCTCTTTCTCTTTTGTATATCGGTTTTTCTCCCTGTAGTGAGTTGTGTAAATGTCCATGTCCTGAGAATATTCAAGCACTGCAACGTTCTTTGTGTCTCTTGTTCTTTGGGATCTTGGTTAGATTTTCGGTTTTTGTTCTTACACTATGTATGGTAGCTTCAAATTGCTGTTGTTTCTAGAAGTTTTTATTTGAAACAAATCTACCTGTGGATCATTGCATTGTTACATACTAGACTAACCTGTAGATCTTATTAAATTTTGGACCTACTTCTTCATCTCAAGGGTCAAATGTGAGGAATATGTTGATGCTATCTGCATATACATTAACATGTTTTGCAGGATATCCTTTCCTGTTTCCGAAGTATTTGATCCATTACAAAACTGTATGGTAACACCTGCATTGATGCAGCGTAACAGTTCTAAAACATTGTTGATATGCTTGTCAACTATATCTTTGCAGTTTGACTAGCATCTAATGTAATGTTGGAAAGGTCCAGTTGAAGGAATCCTTTCTTATTGAAGTGTATGTTTTGATAGAGATGAATGGATGTTGGCTGTTSAAAATGCCTAATGCTTGAATATTTCGGTATTCGTAGTTTGACCATGTCCGACTATGGTAAATCTGCTAAAACATAATGCGATATACTTATGATGTTCACTAAGAACTTTCAGTGCTTGGCTTAGTTATCCACCTTTTACTTTTATTTGCTTTCCTACTGTATGCTTATTTGCCTTGCTACTTTTAGGTACGGTGGAACTATTACAAATCAGATTAAAAGACTTGGCGCTTCCTGTGATTGGAGCAGAGAACACTTCACCCTTGATGCACAACTGAGTCGTAAGAAAGTTTTCATGAGAAAAACTCCAATCATCTATGCGTGCTATTGGGACTAGAAGATGACATAGTTATGGTTTAGGATGGTGCATTAAGTTTTGGCTGTGTTTATTATGGTTTAATGATGTAGTCAGCAGTTCTTTTATTATATGTTTCCACTTTCAACTAAATGCACTTTACATCTTTTCTTCATAGTTGTTTTTAATTGATATTAATTTATGGTTGTTTAAGTTCATATTTCAAATTGGTGCAGGTGCTGTTATGGAGGCATTTGTTAGGCTTCATGAGAAAGGCTTGATCTATCGAGGTACAAGCTGTTGCACTTTCGGCTTGTTTGCATCATTCTTGGTTATTTAATATTTCAGACGTTTGTTCTCTCCTGGAGGATTATCATAATACTTGAGCAGAATAAACTTTTGAAGTCTTGGATAGTGATGCAAAAGAATTGTGGATGCTAATTTGTTACTATTTTTTGGTTTCTAGATTGATTTTGTTAGGATGGGTGTTGGGGTGTAAAAAAGACAAAAAGGGGATTGGATAATTGAATGCATACATGACAAAGCTGGAATGTGTCAATGATGCTTCTAAGCTGAATTAGCAAAATATTGAGGGACGCATTGTAGCCCTCATTCAGTTGGTGATAGTGGAGGAATCATACTCTTTAATTGTAGCCCTCATTCAGTTGGTGATAGTGGAGGAATCATACTCTTTAAGTGTGTATTTGCTACAAGGTCTGGTGGTGGCTTTTGTTTTTCCTTAGTGTCACAGGAAGTGTTACAAGTAAATTATATCTTGCAGGCTCATACATGGTCAACTGGTCCCCGAACTTGCAGACTGCAGTTTCTGACTTGGTATGTGCAGTTTAATAGTTATCCGTCATTCACTGCAGCTCTTTAATGTTCTCTACTTGTCTCTTGATATCAAGTTCTTGCCATCCCTAGGAAGTAGAATATTCTGAAGAACCTGGTTTTCTATATTACATCAAGTACCGCGTTGCTGGAGGTTCAAGGTGACCATTTAAATATTTCTTCTGTGAACTTTTATCATGTTATTGATTGAATTGAATTCATTATTGATTTAAGTCCTAATAAAGTTATTCATAGCTTCTTGTACTTTGTGGTAGCATGGCAGTTTTCTTGTAAATGTCCTATTTAACTGAATGGCAGTATGAGGCAGAGTGATAGGGAGGGAAAAAAAAAAAAAAAAAAAAGTGCATAAGATTGCACATTTTACCTTTCTGATTCCATCTGGCCCTCTCTTTACCTATGTCAAGTTTCAGAATAGTGTACAGCTTTTTTATGTGAAACAAATCAAGGTGGATAGTGTACAGCTGTTTTATGTGATAGTATAGCAAGGCTTCTTTGTCTCTTGTCTCTCTTTGCTTCTATCCCCTTTCTGCTTTCGCATCCAATTTAGATTGTAAATGCCAACGACACATTAATGAAAGGTTGTAACTCAATCCTCGTTGCCACCCGTTAATGAAAAGATCCACTTGTTGGCTCAGTGAGAAGAGCAAGCCACAAGTGAGGGATTGTGTTAGAGAGTATAGTTAACATTCAAACACCAGAGCATGTGCCCTTCTCATAGATCCAACATGTACTCCTCCTTTAATTGGCAACAATAATTGGTTAAGATCAAATCCAAGACCTTTGCCTGCCTTGAAACATCAACGTCATCCATGCATTTTAGCTTTCTAACATGCCTCCTCATGTGTGGACTATTGTTGACTTTGTTGGGACAAACTAGGATTTAATGATTGGGGAAGCAAACTCTATACAAAAATATTGTGGGACAAATTATTGGATAAACTTCTTCTGAGGCAAAAACTTAATTTTTAAGATCTTTTGTGAAGAATTTTACTTTTTCTATAGATAAAACTGTAATTTCAATAATATTAGGGGGGTGCTGGACCTGCCTTTTCCCTATAGTTTTGTCTCTGTTACTATGGAGTATTTTTTTAATTTATTTTTAAATTTTAAATTTATATTCTCTGACATGCCTCTTCATATGTGGATTGAACTCCTTTATCTGTTAACTAATGGTTTGCAGTGAGGATTGGTCCCTGGACCTTTTTTGTGCTCTGATAATTGTCTCCTCTTTGAAAATGCTTAAACTATTACAGAGGAGTGTAATTTATACTTTTTAAACATGTAATAATTCAGAGATCATATTGTCTGTTTCTGCTTATCGAAGTGAGTGCTCAAGATAAATTGCTATTTGCTACATTTATTGGGAAATTATTATTCTATCCCTTGCAGGAATGACTATCTGACAATTGCAACCACACGCCCAGAGACTTTGTTTGCTGATACAGCTGTTGCAGTAAATCCTGCGGTATGCTTTTTTGCTGAGACTGATTTCTGGATGCTACTTAGAAAAAGCATCAGAGCAGTTGAAAGGTCATACTGTCATATCTTTTTCACTGGACCTGAATTACGTAGGATCAAACATTAATTCCCCCTGCCTTTTCTGGGTTTTCTGGGTTGTTTACTAGTTACCCTGAGATCAAGTTTCTTCATACAACTAACTGAAACTGAGAATGTTGGTCTTTTGGCAAGTGAGACAAAATCCTTAATGTAGCTATTACAAGTTCGTGTTGGGTATGTTTTTGTGAAATTTGGCCTCTTATTATTGCCTGATATATTAGTTTATGGAGAATGAAGATAGAAGTTTAGCTTGTATAGGAGAATTGCATGATTCCCAGGGACTTGGGCATTTATGTGTTTGGATTATATTCTTGAGTTTTAACTACTGCAGATGCTCAAGTTATAGCGATTTTTAAGTTTACATGTTGCGATCTGGTTTTACATTCAATATCTTGTCAAAGTTGATATTTATGTGTGTCTGTTTAATTGGTTAATTGTGTGTTCTGTTGTTCTCAATTGAATGATGTGAAACTTGGGTGCTGAAGGATGCTTATTTGATTATTTTGGAACTTCCAGATTTAGAAGTCTCCTTGTGTTTTCTTTTTGAGTATCTTTCGGTCATCTGAGTGGAAATCTGCTGTATAAGTCTAAAATTAACTAGTCATCACCACATTATTTCTTCTTTATCCAACTATTCAAATTCAGCTTCCAACCTATATAAAATACTAAAACAGAAAAGAAAACTTGCCGCCTGATATCCCTAGAACTGTCTTTTAATATCACTACTTTATGTTCTATCGCTACTTTGTGTTCTATCTTCTGATAATAGGAGGTTCTCTGGATGGACAGTTGTTTTTAGTAGAGAGGCTTTTTCCTTTTTACTTTAGTGTTTTTCATATTAGCACCCATTTCTTAAATTGTATTTGATTGCTCTAGAGAGGATTTCTTAGTTTTTGAGAGTGAATTTTTTATGGTTTATACAGTAAATTCCGAACTACTTTCTATTCGAAGGTATCTCATTCTAAAAACATGGAAATTCTGTAGGACTCAAGAAACTAATCCTTTTTGCCAATTGATAAATATTTCATGCTTTTACTGCTAACGTACTTTCAATTGAAACCGTTAAGATTGTCCTTGCATGGCAATCCGGCGTATTGGGAAAAAACCTCAAGAAGAGTTTGAGCATGTTATTTCCTCTATAGTGTAAGTGTAACTGTATAGATGATTTCTAATAACATAAACTATAGCTTTGAAAGCTGTCCTATTAGCTATCTAGCCACCTATGGTCTATTTACGACTTTGAAAAGCTGTCCAGTAGGTCCTAGGTCTTTAGTTTGGTAGTGAAGAGCTCTAGATCTAAAAATGACTAAAAGCTTACCAGAGTCCTTTGCTGAGATGACATTTATAAACTACTCATATTGGAAATTTTTGGAAACATTTGCATATTATTGCCATTATTGGTTATTCACTTCTTTAATGCATTGTAATACCTTGTTCATTGCAACTTGTTCTTATACTATTGTAGATAAATGAGCTAAAATAAGAATGTTTTAGAATGCTTGTGCTTGATGTCTCTTAGCCTTTATGTTATTTATAGTATAAAACATTTCTTGTTCACAGAAAATCCCATTAATTATGGGCATCCCACTAATTACTAAATCCAACTAAGTAAGCCCTACAATCAATCTCTTATTATGATCAGTCATAATTCAAAAATACAATCAATCTTACAGTCAACACTTCCCCTCAATTTGGAGCATGCAAATCATAAGCTCCAAGCTTGTTATGTATGTGCTCTAGGTGATATTTAGTGAATAAATCTGCAAGTTTCATTTGTACCAACAAATGCATGACAATATCTTTTAACACTAACTTCTTGCTACCAAGTGGTAGTCAATTTCAATGTGTTTAGTTCTCTCATGACTGACTGGATTGGACGCAATATCTAAAGCAGTTTGATTGTTGCACACTAACTGCATTGGAGGTAGATCATTTAATTTTAATTCAATAAGCAACTGCTTGAACCAAATTCCGCTCACAGGTTCCAAAAGTCATAACCTATATTTCGTTTCCACACTAAAATGCGCCACCATACTTTGTTGCTTTTTCTGAGAAATTAGATTACTGCAAAAAAAACACGATATCCAAGAAGTTGAATGTCTGTCTGAGTGCTGCTGGCCAATAAGCATGTGTGTATCCAACAATTTGAATATGCTGTTCATTATTGTATTAGTAACCCTCTTCCTGGAGATATCTTAATGTATCTCTGAATACGAACGACAACACCTGAATGACACTGACAGGGTGGATCAAGGAACTGACTAATAATGCTCAATGCAAAATGCAATATTTGGATGAGTAACTGTTAAGTAATTATGTTTTCGGATTCATAGGAGTGTCTATTAATCTAGGCTCGACCATCTGAGTCTTTCTTGGAATTTCGAGAGCGTACTTTTTCTATGAGATGCCTATGCTGTATATTGATTGAGCTTCCTCTGTTAGACAATTATTGGACTGAAGTATATCCGCTGTGTTCTACTGAGTATGGTCTATCATTGTGTCTGACTTGCCACATATACACGCTAGATTTTCCGCTATTGTTTCTTAATCAATCTATTGTTTTAATGTTCTGCTAAAAAGTGATGAGAACAATAAAATATCATCTATTAGCTTTTTAAGATGCACATCAGAACTACTTCAACCTATGGTTTTATCTGTCTTTGTGGCTATAATCGCTAGTTGGGGCACTTCATTTATAGTTCCTGCCTGTGGCACTATTACTTTGTGTGGTATTTTTTAGCAATCAGTTGCTTCATATGGCTAAAGGCATTTTTACTTTCCCTCCCCTTTTTTTTGCTTGCCTCTTTTCTCTGTTTCTTCATGTTCTTCATCTTTTCAGGATGAACGTTATTCGAAGTACATCGGAAAGCAAGCTATTGTGCCTATGACATTTGGCCGGCATGTACCTATTATCTCAGATAAGGTAGAAGTGTATACTTGTAGAGTTGAATTTTCTTGAGGTCCAAAATTGACAGGAAAAATTTTTCTACAACTGAATTGTCATGGGAAAAGCTTGAACCTGATACAAATTGTATTAGGTGATATTCCAGCAATATTTGCAACATAATGCTATCCGTTTTTTTCCGGCTTGCTGCAACCAATTTAATCCATTTTAAATGAAAGTTTTTTGGTTTACTCTAATGCTGTAGTTGGTTGCCTCATCCCTTTTCCCTTCTGTTCTTTTTAACATTTCCATTCTTCTGTGAACTTGAATTTTTTTGACTGGTCAGTGTCTCTTTCTTTCTATGTAAAAGCAGGAAGAGGATTAATTTAGGAAAGAGATTCTTACTGATTAATCTCTATGTTACTTTTTTAATACAGAAGTAGTACAAGGATTTATAGGCCTAGGTTACTACACAGAATCAAATAGCTACCCCACCTAAAAGATTTTAGCTGTACATGATAATCTAAACTTAGAGACATACAACACCCTGAACTAGACCTTATCTCTAGTTCAAAATTCGAAGCTTTCTATCCTGCATATTTTTTGTTGTGTAGACTACTATAGTTGACGCCGTTTAAGAGTATAAATAAATGGATCCCTTATCTAATAGGTTTAAGTGATTAGCTAAGCTGGTAAAACAATGGATGGATCTTTACTCTCTGTTTACTTAGAGGAATAGTTATCGTTGCAGATATTCTCTTTCTTGTATTTTTGCGAGGCTTGTATGCACTGAAGTATATTCGTCTTGGTCTTCTTTCCAAATACATTCTTTAAGCTGTTTATAGTAATGCTGGATCAGTTACATGATCTCTAAATGTGCTGGGTTTTGGCCATATGGCAGTATGTTGATAAAGACTTTGGAACTGGTGTCCTGAAGATAAGCCCTGGCCATGACCACAATGACTATCTTCTTGCTCGAAAACTTGGTCTCCCTGTACTCAATATAATGAATAAGGATGGAACACTAAATGACGTTGCTGGATTGTATTGGTAAGTTATAAATTACACTTTCGAATTGTTCAACAATTAATAAACTTATACTCACCTAAAAAGTAACTATCTACATTTGGTCAATGTGCTTCACTGATTTCTTCAATTTGCTTATATTCAGTGGTCTTGATCGGTTTGAAGCACGAAAGAAACTTTGGTCAGATCTTGAGGAGACAGGGTTAGCTGTCAAAAAAGAGTCTTACACTTTGCGGGTTCCTCGATCCCAACGTGGTGGAGAGGTCTATTTTTGTCTTTTTCTTTGCAAACTGAGGTGCTCAAAGATGCTTCATTCCTGACTTCTGTTGTCGTTTTTGCAACTTTTTTCTAAATCAGATAATAGAGCCTCTCATAAGTAAGCAATGGTTTGTGACAATGGAGCCGTTAGCTGAGAAGGCCATTAGAGTGGTTGAAAAGGGGGAATTAACTATTATCCCTGAAAGATTCGAAAAGGTATATAAAGTTACTGCCCTTYTGTGTCATTGATTTTACTTGTGTACTTCTGTTTCTTCCTTCTGCTGTTTCTGTTCTTTGCTTTTCTTGTTTTATCTTCTGTGGCAATTATATTTGGAGTTCGCTACATGGTTCTCATGTATTCTAGTGGTAACATTCTTGAACTTTTGTAGTTTGCCGCCTAATCCATGTGATATTGTTTTCTGTGCGTGAAACAGGTGTACCATATCCAAGTTGATGCACAATTTTTCTTATGGTTCAGTTCATCTGTATCYTCTTTTTAGTGCTGAGGCTTCTGAGAGAACTTAAAGTCCCCTTTTAACTGATGGGGGACAATGTAGAGAATTTAAGAAATGGAGCTAAATTCATCTTACAATTTTTAATCTTGTTTCATTGATTACTACTCCGAGTTCCCTACCCTCCTGTTAATAATGAGGTTTAAATTCTACGACTTACACTTTCGGTGTTAGCTATTTGTAGATATACAATCATTGGTTGTCAAATATCAAGGACTGGTGTATAAGCAGACAACTTTGGTGGGGCCATCGTATCCCAGTATGGTACATAGTTGGTAAAGACTCTGACGAAGAATTCATAGTTGCTAGGAATGCAGAAGAAGCTCTTGACAAAGCTCGTCAGAAGTATGGAAAACATGTTCGAATATATCAGGATCCAGATGTTCTTGACACCTGGTTTTCAAGGTATGCAGCTCTCATAACTAAGACAACTTTGATACTCTGTCGGGTTTAGTTCTCATATAAGACTCTGAAAGCTTTCTTAGCTACTCTGCTCTTGTTAAATGTGGACATTACCGCTTATAGATAAGCTTTCTTAGCTACTCTGCTCTTGTTAAATATGGACATTACCGCTTATAGATTCTAACTCCATCACCGAGATGGTTTTCTTCTAAGACAGACTTTCTAATTTCCCTAGTTGGCATTTTTACTCAGCCATTACAGTTTCAATATCTATACTCTTTGCTTTTTCTATTAACTAATACAGGTAGTTAATATTTCTGCATGGTATGCTTAGTTATTTTACGGTTTGCCAATTTTTTTCAACTGCAAGATGCAATGTGGATTCAGGAAAAGTCTATCTTATTGAAAAACATTAAAATAGTAATCCTGTTTTGGTGGATTGCATATCTGATAGGTGATCATTTAGCACAGCCAGTGCATTGAATGTTATGAATTATGCAACAACAAATGTTTCTTAGTTTCCTCTTTTATAATAATTGGTTCTACTGATACAGACTGGAGTTAATCTGCATTCCTTTATATCTGTCACTTAGGAAGGCCTTGCTTGATTCATCTTTTTGAACGGAAAAAGAAAAAAAAAAAAAATCATTTTCTTTCTTCCTTCTCCATTTCAGGGTCTTCTTTGTTTCACAAAGAATCTGATCATGCTAGGCCATAATAGAGCCATTAAATTGTTTAAAATTTGAGGCCAGTTTCTATATGAAATCCATTTGTTTTCTCCTATTTTGTCTCAATGTTTAGAAGACACATATTCCCCCTATTTGTCAAGAAATTTAAGGATTGATGCTATTTATTTTCCTTCAAATTGCAAGACAATCATGAGATTTGGATATCCTGTCACCCTTAGTGCTCTATATTGATTAGGAAGCCAGAAGGGTTGTCATAGCATGAAACATTGTTGGTCAATTTTTTCCCTCCGGAGGAAGGCAGAAGTTTGCTTATATGAAGTTCGTTGTCCTTTATAATGTATGCAGTCTTCAAAGTCCTATGCTTAATGGGGTTGCATTTGATGGAATATTAAACAGATATATACAATATTGATACTCGTATATTAAATGTCCATTTCTGYTATATGATCTAAGAAATAACTTTTGCTGGCTTCTCCTTATTCTGTAGCGCATTATGGCCCTTCAGTACGCTGGGTTGGCCAGATATATCAGCAGAAGATTTCAAGCATTTTTATCCCACATCAGTCCTTGAAACCGGGTATGAACCTCATTTAGGCAGTACCTGGATTGGCTTTTGAATGAAGAAAGATTTGTTGGTTGAAGAAGTTAGTTCATGCTGCCTTTCAGAGTAGCTTCTGAAAGGCGGGGAAGCGAAAATTTTGAAATTTGAAATTTAAAAAAAAAAAAATTTGTTGAAGAAGCAAAACAAATGTATTCTTCATTGAAGTTAATAAATTTCTAGAGTGAATTATGGTATCCAAATGCAGCCTTACTTTGCATTATTTTCAGTCTCTGCATGAAAATATGGTGATGAAGTTCCACGATATGTAATTAATGTATTGATATATTCTCTTATTGAATTTTGGAAAACATTTTTTGTGGTCTGTTCTGAATATGTTCCAAAATATGAGAAACAAGCAGTTTACAAGTTGGAGGTAGCATTTTAGTTGTTTCTTCTGCATTTCAACATTTCCAAGTGAGGAAGGTCGGTAATGTAGGACTTAAAAAGCTTGATAGGTTGTTTGCTTTTCATATTTCTGCTGCTTCCATTAGATAAACAAACACAAGACATCTTTCTCTTTTTAGCACGTCTTTCTTTCTGGTTGTAATTTTCTCATTTCATCTGCTTCGCAGTGGCTTCTTATGCATGGATCAAGGCAATGCATTTTCATTTAGTTTTCTTGGTAGTTTTAAGTAGTTCCCACTTCCCCTAATACATTTCCCCAGATTGCCTTAGTGCCTTGGTAAGGCCTCGATTTTCAGCTCTGGTCATTATTGTAGGAAAAGATTCTATGAAGTATCCCATTGGTTCTCAGAAGCCTGAAAACATTGACAGATCTCTCTTTTGAGGTTGTTGTCATATTATTCTCAAACTTAGAAAAACAAAATGCTTTGGACCTTCGCTAACAGTTTGGTATTAAAGTAAGCTTGTGATGGATAGTAGGAACCCTTCAGCTGAATACTCGAAATAACTACTTTTAATTCATTTATGCTTCTGGTTTTCCTGATTGATTAAAGAAATGATTAAATATATTTAATTTCAAAGCATCTAATATGATTCTTCTTCACTTATCCATTGCCATTTTGGTTAATTTGAAACTTAGAACAGTATTATGATCCAGAATGAAAATATGGGTTTTGACTACTTGATTCCAGTGGTTTCTACTGGATGAAACATACTGTAGGTGTTAATCTCTTTATTGCATGGTAAAGTATGGTCTAGGCAGCCGGGAAATCTTGGGACGTTGGGCTCAGTTGTATGTCTACTCAAGATAGTTTGACAACAGGATAATAAAATCAAAGAAACATCATTAGCCCATTCTGGGGGAAAATAGTACTCCCTCTTTTTCAAAATGAACGTCCATTTAACTAGTTAGTATTCCCATCTACCATCATTGAGTTATTATCTTTACTGTTGCAATACGAGGGTCATTAGCTTTTCATTTTCAAGTGCGGGTAATAGTGGAAATTTGGCTAAGAAATTGGACTGATTTTAAGGAAGGAGACATTACTTTGGAACTCCAAGGAAGTTAAGACATTCATTTTGGAATTCAGTAAAATTGAAGCTACTGGATTTCCACACATATTAGAATGGGTTAAAGAGTATTAATTAGGAAAGTAGGGAGATCTGGACGGAGATTATTTGATTCTCGACAGGTGGGAAGGAGATGGCTCGAAGAGTGTGATTGTCATCTCGTAATGAGTCGAGAAATCCTAATAATGATGTGGGTGTGCGGAAGGTTGTGAGATTATGCCACTTAATGTCCCTTCGCAAGTGAAATGGTGCTTGGGTACCTCGTTTCTGTGACTTGGATAGTACCACTTGACTATCTTGTAATTAAGGTAATAGCTTGACAGCCCAAAAGTGCTAGAATTGTCTTCTAGTGCCTACCTGGTGTCTAATCATCCCGGGCCACTGCCGGAGGACCATTTAGAGCCATAGGTATGCTGAACCATCTATTAAAGCGAGCCTGCATGAGTCGCCCCTTTGACCTAGAAGTTGGTTTCTCAAGGTATGAACTGCCCTGCAGAATATCATCTCCAGGAACTTGTTCTTGGATGATGCGGTCCAGAAAAGCCTCTAATAGAGGTGCCAAGCCCCCATCCCTACTCATCCTGAAGCAGATCGTGCAGAGTGAGGACTGTTGTGCCTTGCATTTTCCCCATAACCATTGCTCAGGGGATCTCTCTGGATGGTCAATGGGATGGGGCGTGTGCTGTACTGGTCCTCATCCACTTGTATGACCACGTACATTATAAGTGGACGACATGCTCCAATGTGGTATCGCATGGGTGAGTATCAACATTAGAAATCTTATTATTCCCCATCTGGTTTTTGGTTGACTAGAAAATTTAGAACAGAAACCTGTGATCTTTGCCAGGGTACTGCAAATCCATAACTTTCCTCTAATTGCGAAATATGGCTTGAAGTACCTTTTGTTGCTGATAGTTGCATTGCGTATAATTTAATCCATACCTTTATTATACTCTATGGGTAACATAAACTTAACTTATTTATAYGATTGAACAGTTTAATGTTTGGTTTCAGTCTGTTGTTTATTTAGAACAATGACTAGTCTTCTGTTTGGACAGGCATGACATACTATTCTTCTGGGTGGCCAGAATGGTGATGATGGGACTTGAATTTACTGGGACTGTTCCATTTTCAAATGTTTACTTGCATGGGCTGATTCGCGATTCTCAAGTTAAGAGTACCTTCTTTAACTGTAGTATTGCATTCATGCAATGCACTATTTCAGCTCTCAACAACTTAAATTTTTGGCAATTGTCCCTCACATGATCTGTTGGTACCACTCTCCTGTAATGCTGAAGTGATTATCATGCGTGACAGAAGATTCTTTCATATCTGAGATTTCTTCAGTATACCTGGAAGATAAATCAAAACACTTCAAATTTCTGAATTTATGATTTTTTTTTTTTTTTTGTGTCAGCATTTCAAATGAAAATCGCTAGCAATACTGTGCATTCTACTTGTTCTACCTTCTAAAAAGATGTAACTTTTTAATACTTGTTCTTATGAAGATTAGTTTCTCTTAAGAATTTTCCAATAGAATAGGTACTTGAAGAAGAAGAGAGTTCCTCGTGGCAATATCTTTTGTCTTATTTTTAGTGATGTATGATTTTTAGATTATACTCAGTAATATATCTAAAAACACAAATCATCTCATGTTGCTGTGTGTTCAACAAATTATAGAAATTGTGGAATAAGATATGGTGCCCATAAGACATCCAAGTTCTGTAAAATGCAGAAAGTTCCGTATTATTCTTCCCCTTGTTAATAGAAATACAGGTCCTTTTAGCTTCTACTGCCCATGGATCAAAATGGTTCATTTTGTGGTCATCTTGATATTACTTTAGGCAGAAAAAAATTCATTAGGATGTGGAATTAGGACTCTACTTTAGGAGCTCTTGGAAGAAGAAAGTCCTGGCCTGGACCTCTTATACTGCTCCTGACTCGAGGTTTCATTATTTCTTTGCCAGTTTGACACAAAATTACTTTGTGACAGTACTTTCCATCTATGTTTCTCTTACATATTCGTATGCTTCTCTATGGAAGGAGACAATAATTTCCCCTTTGGTTCTAGCTGCTTGCTTGTGTTGCTTCTTGGGCTTAAATTTCTATATAATAGACAAATGGATTTCTAATTCTTGTACTGAGACCTTGAACCTTCATGGTTGCATCACATAACTGTTCTTAGTTTACTTGATTTTTGTTTCTTGATATTATGGGCACTTGTAAGCTTCAGAGTCCTTTTCTATGAAATGTTTCAAATTGATTCAGATGTCATCTTACCAAGTATGAGGTGAATCCAGAAGAAATGTTGATGATAGTTTAAACAAGTTACTTAACATTGTCGCAGGGGCGGAAAATGTCGAAAACATTGGGAAATGTTATAGATCCACTCGATACAATCCGAGAGTATGGGACCGATGCTTTGCGCTTTGCTCTTGCTTTAGGAACTCCTGGTCAGGTTTGTGTATCTTGAAACATATAGGCAGTCTATCTCTCTTGTTGATTCCTGTTCTTTTGAGAATATGATGCTGGTGCAATGCTTATTGCATACTGGCAGAAAACTCTTGATCTTTTTAGTTATAAAACAATGTCTTTGACTATGTTGCAGGATCTAAATTTATCAACTGAGAGATTAGTCTCTAACAAGGCATTCACCAACAAATTGTGGAATGCGGGAAAATTTATATTGCAGAATTTGCCTCATCAAAATGATGCGTCTTCTTGGGAAGCTTTAATGGCCCATAAGGTAAATTCTGTTTATTTTCATGCCCTCAATATGTTACTGCAAAAATCTACTAGTGAGATGCAACAAAATGTGGAAATAAACTGTGAACTTATCAAGCTGGATAACTTGGAGCTATTCATAAAGTCATGGCAGTGACCGTTTATAATGTTGCATATCAAGTTATGAATATGTTAACATATTGGTCACAAAATTAACTGATTGTGGGAATCACCTCTTAGTTTGCTTTTAGTAGAGAATTGCCTCTTAATTGAATTCATAGAGCTGTTTCCAAGGTCTTTTGACAGGTCACTTTTACTTCCACTTTTCTGGTGGTTTGGTATTTAAAAGTAGATATGCATGGATTCATGATTGACCAAAAGTGAAGCAAGGGACTCTATATAGGGCCTGTTATTACGMGTTACTTTGAGGCAAAATCCGCTGAGGTGTTCTTATTTGATTGTGTTCTTTAAATTTTCTTTTTCCTCCTTTAGAAACAGCTAGAATTAATATGTTAATGGAAAGTCCCTGCTAGGATGCATTTGTAGGGTAACTCTTCTCCAAAAATTGCTATTGTCTTATAATGCTTTGGATTAAAGTGAAGTTTACTTACTGAAAACTGTTAATGCCTTCCTCAGTTTGATAAAGTGGAGTTGCTTCTAGAGCTACCTTTAGCAGAATGTTGGGTGGTAAGAGACATCTCCTGCATGCCATGGAGTTCCAAACTACCAACGCCACTGATCCTAACTGATTTATTTAAAGTATAGGTATCAAAACTCCATCTGCTCATTGACGTGGTTACTGCAAGTTATGACAAATATTTCTTTGGAGATGTTGGTAGAGAAGTATATGACTTCTTCTGGGCTGATTTTGCTGATTGGTATGTATTCATGTTCTAACAACTATTACTTGATTGGTATGAATGGTTTGTAGGTTGTTGCTTTCTTGATAAAGTGAAAGGGTAAAAATCGCCGTATGCCTGTAAATTTTAACATTTTTTTGGTTTTTGCCCTCAACTTTTGGACTGATAAGTGCGTATACTCAAACTTTAAAAAATTATCAAAGTTTGCCCTTCTGTCAGGATTTTTGTCAAACCCTAAAGGAAGCACATCATGTGCCTAGCACATGATCAATTTTAGGATATTTTAGTCAATTAATGCACACATTTATTTTAATATTTTTAGATAATTTTTTTTTTCATCTAGTCAATTTCTAGTGTGGAAAAGATGGTTTGGTGTTACATCACAGAGTTCTCTTTTTATTTTTTTAACTATTTTTTTTTCCGCCCCTGGGGGGTTGGGGGGGGGGGGTTGGGAATAGTTTCTACAAGAACATGGATGCTTTTCTATTTTTCCGTAATTTTAGTAGAGCTTTTCACTGCTTCGGAATAAGACCTAAATGAGCAAATTGACAATAGTTCTTTGTCTTTTTGGTGGGTCATAGGGTTTTCTAAATTTGTAGTCTTATTTTGCATATTGATGCTATGAACCTTGGCAACTTGATTTAAAAGAATTGAGTTATCGGGGTCATAATCAAGTTGTTGATTCAGAACATGATTTATGTATTTAGTAGTTAATGTAGAATCATGTCAGCTGGCCCAGATATGTGCATTTGGAAGGGCTGTGCTGTTAAGAACTGCTCACAGTTCTGAACTGATCGTAGTATGGTTGAATTAATATAGAATTGAATATGTTATGGTTTTATAAAATTGTGTTGGAAGTTCTCTAGAAGTATACTTGAAACTGGCTGGGTAACATTCCAACAGTTCATTTCCAATCAAACTTAAGACACATTGTCAGGATCATGCCCTGGAAAGTTTTTGTTCCTAAGCACTTTCAATGCCAGATCACAAACGGAGTGGAGTCATGTAATGTGTGATGAAGTGCTAGAATGTGTACTCAAAGCCCAATAAAAGAATTGCGATTTTGGCCTTTGTGCATTTTTGACAAAATTGTCATCTTTTCCATATTATATTGTGCATGAGCAATATAAGCAAGTTGCTAAGAATAAAGARGTTGAAAATAATATGCTTAGTTGGTTTATAATTGTGCCATGCCCTTCAAAATTGTCGTGTCGGTGAATACAKCTTATAAAGGTCTAAATTTTGCAAAATCAACCTCTAACTGAAACTGTATGATCCACTATAAACCAATTTAACTAATTGTACCCATCCCATAGAACTAGCCCTCCACAAATTGTTAATGGTATTGCACAATGGTTTCTAAATTCTAAGAGCCCATTACAGTGACATTTTTTGTGCCATTATATTTTGTGGAGTTCCAATCACTATTTTCAATGTGTAGTTCCAAAAATATTATGTTCTATGGATATGGTTGTGGGCATGACAATAAACTAGTTATGGATAATATCCCATATATTCTAATTGTAAAGTCTTAAACCCAACAAACTGAATATGGTTTAGAATTTGATGCTATTTCGTTCCTCAAACCTTTAGTAGTTGATTTCTTGAATTCAGGAAAATGCAGACTTGCACCGCTTTTCATCCTCTTTAAGAGTCTCTTCTTACACGTGTATGTTATACTATTTTCTTATTATGTCTTTATTGCTGGTCTCAAGTTTGCATTTCCGATCAGGTATATTGAAGCTAGTAAAGCTCGGCTATATCACTCTGAAAGTCAGTCACGCACTTCTGTCACCCAGGCAGTTCTCTTATATGTTTTTGGGAACATATTAAAAATGCTACATCCATTTATGCCATTCGTCACTGAAGAGCTTTGGCAGGTAAATCGCTTTGTCATGAGGAAGCTCTCCTCTAGATGAACAGCTCAGAACTTTCTCATAATTATTTTATATTTTCTTATTAAAACCCATTTACAATATCCATTCCATGTATATTCACTCCTTTGAATAAATGTCTCCTCAAAATCATTACAAACTATTGTCAGTAGTGGGAAACTCAAATAGGGTGTTACAGAAGCAACCTTCCCCCAGCTAGAAATCTAATGTTTTCTTGTTTTTCTAAAATAAAGTGCATGGTTACCTTTKGCATCCCTTTGACAACCTTTAAAAACCTGATTGGATAGTTTTGTGTCCAATACTTACCTTTGAGCTTTGATTGGCTTTAAATCTGCTTCTGCAATACTTTGCCAATCTTAGTCATTTAATTTGGATTATTATCAAGGTGAAACCCATTTAATTTAGTTCCTTCTTAACTTGAAATGCAGCGAATTTGCGCTTAATCAACTTTTCTTCAGCTTTTGTCTCATTTATCTACAGGCACTACCTGCCAGAGAGAAAGCTCTTATTGCATCTGATTGGCCATTGACTTCACTACCCAGACATGTTGATTCCATAAATAAATTTGAGAATTTACAGGCTTTGGTAAGTATTTTGATATTTTCTCACTTAATACATGGGGCATCTACATCACTAATCCCAAAACGAGTATTTAGGATGTAATCTAAGTGATTGTTAATTTACCTGGGTTCAGACAAGAGCAATCAGAAATGTCAGAGCAGAATATTCTGTTGAGCCAGCAAAGTGGATATCTGCATTCATTGTTGCAAATTCAGAAGTAATCCAGTATATATCTGTGAGTAGGGGACTTTCTTTTATCAGTTACCTCAGTATAAAGACTAGAACAGTGTTTCCTTTCATCAATTTCGAATCAGCAAGTAAATTACATCTATACTTTTAAGTGCACATTTACAATCAGATCATTGCATTTTCGCCCCAAAATGCAGAGGGAAAAGGAAGTTCTAGCTCTTCTCTCTAGATTGGATTTGCAGAACACCAAATTTATAGATTCCATCCCAGGTCCATTTCTAGCAGAATTTATTTATGTCTCCTCTCTTATTGGTGTCTGGGCATGGGGTTGTGATGTTTTTTCTTATTTTTACTTAAACGCGGTAATTTTCAGGGGATGCCAATCAATCTGTGCATATCGTTGCAAGTGAAGGTCTGGAGGCATATCTTCCCCTTGCTGATATGGTGGATGTCTCTGCTGAAATCCAACGCCTTTCCAAACGCCTTGGCAAGATTGAAGCAGAATATGATGGACTAATGGCGCGATTGAGTTCACCTAAAGTCAGTATTTCTCTTGCCATTAACTCCATGTCTGATCTTTAGCTCTATTCATTGCATAAGAATTATATGAGTCGAAAAAACTCACTTTTATTTGAATATTTGAAATGAACTTTAACAAGTACAAAATTAAGAGGTAATAGTTTTTAAGTTCTTAGTTATAGATGGAATTGATGTAGCCATGTAGGGATTCAGTTAAATGATTTTTATTGCTCTTCTGCATGTTAGTTATTACTTATTCTGGTTTTTACATGGCACCAAAAACTGATTAGATTCAAATCTGTAGTATGCCAGCCCTGAAAAAGTGAGTGTTCAAGAAATTATTGTGAGCCAAAATCTCTTAACCAATGAAGTTCCATATGTGAAGTCCTCAGAAATGACAAAAATTGTTCAGTTATTCATGAATGAAAAACTGTAGATGCTCTATTTATTGGTACCTTTTAGGTCTTCATCCTAAGGACATACAGCTCCATCTTAAATGCTATACCAACAAGTAATAGCCCTGCATGAATTCTAGAGGAAGGTACTATCTCTCAACTTGAGGAATATGAAACATCAAAGCCAACATCGATCAAGAGTGAGACCATTACTGAAAAAAGAAACAAGCATTTCGTTGGATATGTGAATTGACAATTTGTTGTAATGCTTAAAAGAGATTATCATAACATGGTTTTCACCCATATGCCCTGTGCTCATAAACTACCTACTCTTTATACAGTTTGTCGAGAAAGCTCCTGAAGAAATTGTCCGTGGAGTCCGAGAAAAAGCAGCAGAAGCTGGGGAGAAGTTAAAACTAACAAGAAACCAACTGGACTTTCTCAAATCCACAGTTTTGGTTCCAAAATGAACTCTTTCAAAAGGCTTCGAATATATTTCCATATTATTAGCAGGACCAATTGATTGATTGTAAATCCAAGGACCAAAGATCTGAAAGAGAGAAATCAAGATAGGTGTTATCTATTCTTCACTGCATCATGACAACCCAAAGAGAAGTGGTTGAGCAATTTTGTACAGATACACATAGCTGGGCAAGCTACATATTTCTTGATCTTCATCATGTCCGGCAGTCTAATACCTTTGCATGGATTACTTTGATGATTCTAAATTAGGCTACTAAATGGCATAGAATATTTGAGGTGTGTATGGTTGATATATCTTCACGCATCAAATATGTTATTTGTAAGGTAAATAGTCCGACCGCTTAAATGAATTAACCTGCCGCTGCTAGCTGAGTAGGACAACCTGTATTGTCGGGGCAGTAATTCTGATCAACGATAATCTTTTCAAAAAGAAAAAGAAAAAAGAGAATTCTGATCAATGATAATATGGTTCTCCAGATTCTTCATAATGATGTCCTGAAAGTTGAGAGGTAGTTATAAATTACTAAATTTAAAATTTCCATTCTTGTACAATGTCTAATTTATCTTCTTCCGCCTTCAAATTATCTTCAAGAGGTTCAAGAATCAATTTTTGTTGTTAGTCTTTATCTGCTTTCACTAAAGGCACTTTACGATATCATTGTTGAAATCAAAATTGTATAAATTTGTTAATGTTCATGCCGATTTTGATGATGTTGAAATTGTTTGAGTCGTTTTTAGCTGGCGGACTTAATAGATCAAAAGCTCATAAGGGGCTGAGCTTGAAGATGTGTGTTTTTTGTGTCTTGACAAGAGAGAGGGTCAAATCTATCTTTCGCCGATGTTTCCACCGGGGTAGAAGAACGCACTGTTGCAATAAATTTTGAAGACGCCCAGGATTTAATTAATTCACAATTGGAGGAAAGCATTTGTTTTTAACTATCATCATTAGTAAATAACAAGTCATAACAATAAACAATAAACAATAGAACTTTTAAAATTTGAAACTTTCGCTGGAAAATCTAAACACAATATCATGTAATATAATAAAGATATTTTATCGTAATGTTTTTTAAATTTCCTTAACATATTTTATAGTTTAAAGGTACTTCTTTATATAGTTTAAAAACACGACTTTTTAAAGGTACTTTAAATTTCCTTCATCATAATAAAGTTACTTCTTGATATGGTTTAAAAACACGAAGCTACTTTAACTAATTTTGGAATCATATGGAGAATTATTGGATAAGACTTCTTCAAGAAAAATGGAAAGAACTAATGCGTCATCAAAATGTTGGCAACTTAATTCTATTTCAAATTCATTGTTATTACAAAATTTTATTAGTTAATTTTGATAAGGAAAGACACTTTGTAACATATTAAATGTAGAATTTTATCTAATCTCACAATCTAACCTAAACCTCCAAGAATTTAAACCTTCTTCTAGACACCAAGCCATGAAATCTTAATTTAAGATGTTATCCGCTTTTAATTAAAAATATCATTTATTTTGACTCTTAATTCGAGAAGGATTTTTTAACAAGGAATACAAATGTGAATTTTAATTTTTTTTCAATTTTTCATTCATTAATTCAATCAATTTCTCTTAAATTAAACCAAATTTCTTAATTTAAATCGTCATCCAAGTACACAAATGTTGAGCTGTAATAGGGAAAGATTTAATAAATAAAACTATATGTCTAATGGTAGTAATCAAAAAAATCTATACTAGTATATTATTCGTTAGTGCATAAGTTTAAAATATGATAAGCAATCCATTATGAAACAATTGGCTATCTAAAATAGGATGCATATTAGGAATTGAATGATACTGAAGCTGGAAGAGGAGATATAAGCGAAGGCATCACTGGTGAGGTACTAAAAAGATGATGGAGAGTAGCTTGAATATAGTCAACTTAGAAAAGGCTTGTCTTTCAAAACGAACATGACGCTGCTGAAGTTGGATATGACTTTGCTGAAGTTGGGCATAACACTCTTGGAGAAAAGTATGAGAGTGCTGTAATTATCAAACTCTTTTATGTTTCCAACTGTTAGGAGGATAGACTGGTAGAGTAGGAGAGGAATTTGGAAGTGAGGATTGACCGTGAGGTACCCTATATGTTTTGGAGTCCAAGATTTGCACAGTCAAGTAGGTTTCATTGGGAGAGGCCCKTAATCTCTGACTTATAGTGAGACGATAGATTAGACAAGGAAAAGGCAAAATTCACTTATCACCCTCACTTTGTGATTCACTCACATTCCTCTAAAAATGGAAAGAAGCCAAATCTATAGACATACCAGTYCCATAGCATACAGAAATTTAGCCCGATCAGCCCTAACAGTGGCACTAAGGCGAGAGGGCATCCAATTGGTTAAGGAAATGCGATGCAACAGTCTATAGAATGGGTCAGACAAGTGATAGATAAAGCACCAGAATCAGGCTAAGCACGAATTGAATTCCCACATAATGTACCAGTTACTTCAAACATTGAAAAGACATGATCAACAGAAAAAACAACATGCTGAACAAAGGAATATATAATGCAATAGCTATAATAGAAGGACTGAATAGAATCCAGTGACCCCCACAGTAAACTAGAAATTGGGAATCACTAGAGGATGCAATAGTTTTATGTATATGGCTATAGAACTCACGAATTAATGTGATAGAGGTTGCATGAAGAGCAGTCACAGTCCTATCCCAAACCTTTTGATGTAATAGAGTATCCAGATCAAATTCTCCAAAAATCAGCAACATCCACAAGAATTTTASTAAGTATAGATCATTAAATGATTTTATTTTGATAGATAGAACGATGATCAGCAGCGAAGAATGATTGAACTCGTGAAGAGATGGAGTTTGTGGGCTACCAGATTGAAGAGGCTTACTGCCATGGTTAGGAGAAGGAGCATTCTGGTTTGGAGGTCGGGAAGAACCAACGCAAGGTCTTGGAGTGAGACATCATCATTGGTGGAGGATGACTTCGGTGGACTCATAGAGGCATGAACTGGGCGGACTGCTTCTGATTAAGCGGGCGGGTCGACATAGGAATTGGAGAATCTGATCGAACTCGAGACTGCCTTAGTGGTTGTGGAGCGAGTTGACGGTCGACGACGAAGGGAGACGGGGACTGGTGGTGCTGCATTTTTACGCTATGATAAGTGTTGGATAGGAGGCGATGGTGTGTCTGGCAGAAAAGGGACCGGTTTCTTTCCTTAATGAGATGGGAATGCCGCAGGGGAATAGGAGGCTACGGCCACAGTGGAAGAAGACGAACCAGTGGCGGTAATCCATGTAGCTACCATGGTGGTCGAAGGAGCTCGGACAGACGACAATGGCAATAATGCTCCCTAAAGACAGAATCGAGAAAAGAAGGAAAACAATTTTCTCCAAAAAGAAAAAGAAAAACACTTTAATTAGCCAAAATAGCAAAGGAGGTCAGAAAAAATTAAAGAAAATTACAATTGAGTTCAGAAACTAAAAACAAATGCATGAAACTCTTTCAACATGAAAAAAAATAAATTAAAATAAATTTGCAATTCAAGTCCACAAACAAATGCATTGAACATGAACAACGAAAAGGAGGAGTATATATATAAATTCTTCTTTTTAAGTAATTTAAATAGTAATACATATATAAAAAATCAGAATTATCTCTGTAGAAGACAAGAAACATCCAAAGGACTTTATACTCCAATAGAGAAAATCAAACAAAAATTAACACAATGTGAGAGTAGAAGCAAGTCATAACTAATCGAAAAATATAACCAATAGGAATAGGATTTTAGATTCGAGATGTCTAATGAATAAATTCCTAAAGCCAATATGTCATGAGATTTATGCAAAACAAAGAAGATTTATAAGAGGGACACAAATACATGATATGGATCACCACTTCAACCATGAGATATAAGTGTGTGAAAGTGTCCTCAAGGGAAAATATAATAACCCTTCTGTCAATTAAAGCAAGCAATTGTCAGGAGATATTACCAATAGAATTTTCAATAGAGACAATATGAACATTTGTTCAAACACTTAACGTATTTTTCAAACTGTGACTTTCACTTAGAGATTGTGGCCTTTTCCATGGTAGAGCAGTCATAGGATAGGGGTCACTATACCAAAACTACTTACTCAAGGCGGCTTTCAATCAACAAAAAGTGGTAGCCATCTAGTGAAGTGATTTTATAGGGAGTGGTAGAACTATGATCAAGTAGAGCATTCTAAACCTTCCAAGCAAAGTATGACTCTCAATCAACAATGACAAATAGAATACTAAAGTCATTGTATCCACACAAGAAAATGAAATGCCACACACATTGGACAATAAATCTCAACCAAAAGTACAACAAGAATCACTGGTACACAATGATTATTTTTTATAAGATTTCTTCACATTGGAGAACAAAGTCCAATGGGTTTCCTTAAATCCAGAAAAATATGAGATGAAAGAGCTTTTGTAAAAATGTCAGCTAATTGATCCTTAGTAGAAACATGTTCAATGCAAATGGTTTTATTTTCAACAAGATCATGAATAAAGTGATATCTAATATCAATATGTTTAGTGTGAGAATTTTATATAGGATTTTTTGACATGTTAACAACACTAGTATTATTGCAATAAAGAGTGATTGTTTGTTGGAAAATACCATAATCATTTAGCTTGTATTTCATCCACAAAAGTTGAGTACAACTACTCCCTGCTGCTATATATTCTGCCTCAGCTATAGATAACGAGATGGAGTTTTGGTTTTTTACTGTGCCAAGAGACCAGATTTACACCTCCGTAGAAAYGACCACCTGTTATAGTCTTCTTATTATCCATGTTCCCTGTCCAATCTGCATCACTGAAACCTCGTATATACCATTGTCTAGGAGAAAAGTAGTTAGATGATCATTCCATGCACGTGGGGCTTGCTTTAGTCCATACAATGCTTTGTGAAGCCTATACACATATTCTAGATGATGTGGATCTTCGAACCCTTTGAGTTGTTCAACGTAGGTTTCTTCGATGAGTACACCATGCGAAAGCACTTTTTACGTCCATCTGGTACAATTTGATATTTAGATAACATGCAACAGCAAGTAGACGAGCTATAGGAGCAAATGTTTGTTCAAAGTCTATGCATTTGACTTGGGTGTATCCTTGAGCAATAAGTCTGACTCGTCTTACAACTTGACTAGTGTCATCTGTTTTGTTTTTGAAAACTCATTTTGTACCAATCACATTAGCTTGTGACGGTCTTGGAGTAAGACTCCAAACCTTATCGCATTCAAATTACCCTAATTCTTCTTGCATTGCTACTATCTAGAATTCATATTGAAGTGCTTCTTCTGCTGATTTAGGTTCTACAAAGGAGATATAGCAAGAATTAACAATTTCATTTGAATTAGTTTTCTTTTAGTTACCATAGTTTCTTCACGATCTCCAATGACTTTTGTCAAAGGATAAGCCTTTTGTATCCAAGATGGTGGTCCTTCATGCTTGCTATCTGGTTCATYTTTTGTTGATTGAATATCTATCTCTGCTTCTTCATCAACTATATTGCTCTTGGCATCATTTCCACCAGAATCAACTTGATTAGATGTGACTATGGACACACCGGATTGACTGTGGGCACACTAGAATATGTTTTATCTTCAGAAGGAGTTTCTGTAAATTGTTTATTATCACAGAAAACAACATTAATAGTCTCAAGTATCTGTCGAGTTCTGGACAATTATACTTTCTATGCTCAGCTACCTATAGAGTATCTTAAAAAAATTCCTTCTTCACTTTTAGAATCAAGTTTTTTAAATGTTCTCTATCTCAGAGCACATAACACTTGCATCCAAAAATATTAAAATAAGAGAGATTAGGTCATCTTCCTTTCCACAACTCGTAGCAAGTTTGTTTTGTTCCACTCCAAAAGTGTACTTGATTGCTAATATAGCATGATGTATTTATTGCCTCTGCCCACARCTGCATAGATAATTTTTTTGCATTTAACATTACCCTAGCCATCTCTTGAATGGTCCAATTCTTTCTTTCCGCAACTCCATTTTGCTATGGAGTTTTGGGAGTTGAAAATTCATGAGAAATGCCTTGGCCACTGCAAAAATTAGTATACAAGGAGTTTTCAAATTCCTTACTATGATCACTTCGTATTCTGAGAACTTTGGCAATTTTGTGCCTCTTTTCTGCCTGTAATCTTAAGCACAATGACTTAAAAGAATTAAAAGCGTCAGATTATTCTTTAATAAAGTCAATCCAAGTATACCTACAAAAATCATCAACACACACATAAACATACATTTTTCCTCCAATGCGTTCAATTTGCATTGGTCCCATGAAATCTATGTGCAAAAGTTTTAATGTGTGTGCTGTTGCCAAATGTGTAGTAGGGGGATGTTTTGCCTTAATCTATTTCCCCAGTTTACATGGACCGCATACTTTATGGATATTGATTTTAACTTTATTAAGTCACCTAATTGCATCAACTTTTAATAGATTTGAGATGTCTCAATAATTCAAAAGACCCATTTTGTGATGCAAGATTTCAGCAGCCTCTAAAGTAGATTTGTGAGATACAGTAGAGGAATTTAAAAGATAGCAAATTGTCACTAGATCTTTCTCCATTTAGTTTTCTTATTCCTTCATCATTGAGAACTTGACACATGTTCTTAGTTAAAAAAAAAAAAAAAATAGTATGCTCATCATCACAGACTTGGCTTATACTTATAAGATTTGCTTTTAAACCTTTAACATAAAGCACATCCTTCATACTTACAAGTCCTTGCATGCTTAGCGTACCTTTGCCAAGTATTCTTCCATTTTTACCATCACCAAAAGTTACAAACCATTAGTGAAAGGTTCAACATTTGTTAATAAGATCTAAGTTTCCAGTTATATGTCTAGAACATCCACTATCAAAGTACCACTAATCAGAATTATAGGCAAGTAGTCATGTGTGTGCAACAAGACAAAGGACTACATATAGGAAGAATTATAGGTCAGTAGTCATGTGTGTGCAACAAGACAAGTAGTTTCCCTAGGTATCAACCTAGTTTTAATCGCATAATTTTTCCTAGATGTAGTCCTTTTTTCATGAAACATTGTTTGCACATAGAAACAAAGTTTATAACACTTTGGCCTAATATGTCCCCTTTTTTTTTTTTTTTCATGGCAAGCAGGAAAAAAGTTAAGTATCTTATGTTCTTTTCTTTGTTGTACCTTTCTGTTTGCAGTCGGTGTGGCTACACTCAGTTCTGTGTGGTCACTCTGGAAGCCAATTCCATATATGTCACCAATTGATTTTCCCATGTGAAGAGCTTGATCAAGCTTTGAAGTGCTAATTTGAAATTTGTTTAAAATACTATTCACAATCTCCAGATCTATTAATGATTGAGCCAACTTAACTCGAATTATGATGTGCTCTTCTTCCAATGATTTATTTTTCTCAATAATCTCATGATTGTCCTTAACAAGTTGAACATTCTCCATTTGTGTGGCCGTGATTTGTTTTACAGACCTTAACCACTAAGTATACATATCTTCATTGGCCTTTTGAAGATCTTCTGCATCTATTTCTGATTATTCTTTATCCTTCACACTAGATTTGAGCATTTCTTCTTTCACCATGAAAGCCAAAATTTTTTGTTCATGCTCACTATCAAGATTTTCTGATTCTTCATCACTGTCACTCCATGATACTTTTTTGGCACGTCCTTTCTTTTTAAAAGTGTTGGCACATTCATATTGTATATGCCCAAAACCCTCACATTCATTACATTGAATTCCCTTGGACTTGATGTATCCTTCTCGTTGTTTTAAGGGAAGCAAAGAAGAGGACTTTTGAAAGACATTCTTGTATGGAGTGTGTTTCCTTTGTTGGGCTGAAATTTTTTTTTGATATTCCTTCCCAAGTACTTGTTGTGATTCTTTGTGAACAATGCAATTGTATCCTCATCCAAATTTTCCAGATTGATTGAACTAGAAGTATTATCACTATATGTATGAGATAAGGTAACCCCCTTATCATTCTTTACCTGCTTGTCTATGTTTCATCTATTCAAATTCTGCTCATATGTCTGTAATAAACCAATTAGTTCATCCAAATCTATTTTGTCAATATCTTGGCCCTCTTCAATAGATGTAACCTTTGCTTTGTATCTCTTTGGAAGTGACCACAAATCTTTTCTGAAAAGTTTAGCATTAGAGCAAGTTTCAACAACTGCATAGCATTCATTTGATAAATTACATAATTTGCCATGAAAATCAGCTATAGTTTCATTTTTAGACATAAACAAATTCTCAAACTCAATTGTAAGACTCCTTAACCTATCTTTTAACTTGACCAGTTCCTTCATTTTTTGTTTCTAAATTATCCCATGCTTCTTTAGCAATTTCACAAGTAGTAATGACTTGCATCTGTTTTAGAGTAACTGCATTAAATATAGCATGTAAAGCTTTAGAGTTTCAGTTAGCCTTATCAAGTTCATTACTATCCTATTTAGATACTAATTTAACAGTAATTCCATGTTTAGTGAATGAAGGAGGACTATAGCTTGTAACTATAGAAGTCCAAACACGTTCATCTATAGCTTTTAACAAAGTCGTCATTCTAGCTTTTCACATGGGATAATTAGTTACATCTAATAAGGGAGGTCTATGGATGGTACATTCTTCACGAAAGTCATGAAAGTCACGAAACTCATCCATATGTAAAAAAAAATAGCAGAATTAGTGTGTGCACACAGAGTAGGTTGCGTTCACACTCAGGAAAAAAAAAAACAATGAAAAAATAAGAACAAGATGTATAACAAAACAATCCAAATGATTATCTAGATAAACTTAGAAGCCACACAATCAACACTTTCCTAATATAATATTATGCTAGAATAACCTGCTCTGATACCACTTGTTAATGTTGATTACTACTTTTTAGTGAGTTACTTTATAATCACGATTGGATATAAATAAATCAAAGCAAACTATAAATGGTGGACACATGATTTAATATGATTCGGCATAAATACTTACATCCATGGGACCATGACCACATGTCAAACAAAATTCTACTAAATCAATGAGTTCAAGGGACTTATACATCAATCATTCAACAATATAAAACTTTTAACATAAAAAAAGACTTCCCCTATGTTGAATCTTATTGCCATTGGTAGATTCTCTAAATTGTCTGTTGACGTAGAAGATTTGAACAATCTCTTGTTCTTGTTGCTAGAAATCTTTTCAGCAAACTTCTTGAATCTTCTCAAGATAGGATGAAACTCTTGATAGTAAGTTGAATTAATGGAAGGAATAAGTTCCAAAATAAACACATTCAATCATATATTCGTGAACAAATATTTAGTATCTCAGTCTAACATTGCATGAATATTATTATTTGTATCTGTTCATGATTCTAGACTAATCAATCTACTTATATAGAAGAAATAAGATCACAGATAAATCTCTAATCAAATCTTTGAATGATTTGGAAGATCTTAGATCTTGCAAGCAATAAGAGGTAAGTCTATAATAAGATCTTTAAAAGATTTGAAAAATATTTTAAAAAGATAATGGAGATGAAAACTATAATCAAATTGGAAGATCCTATATCTTGCAAGCAATAAGATACGAGATCAAATCTTTGCAAAATGTGGAAAATCTTTACCTAAAAAGATAATGCTTGAATTAATCCATAATTCAAATATTCATATGATAATAAAAAAATAATGTGCCTACATGAATCGTCATTGCTTCTAGAATTGTCAAAACAAATACAAATAATTTTATCTAAATTTCGATAATCACGACAAGTCCAAATTATAAATCTTGCAAGGGAATTCAAAATCCCTAAAGCAAAAGTTCCTTTTTGTATATTCCAATCATGATCAATCCAATGACAAGTAATACATGAAAAAGTCCTTCCTTACATTCTTTCAACTATTACAAGTAAGAGAGAAAAATTCATTTCTAAAATCAAAAGTAGTAATAACTACATTTTCATATCATTAAAAATGTTTCTTCTAAGCGTACTCCTAGGTTTCTTTATAGGCCATTCTAAAATAAACATTTATTAATCTCAAAAGGATGGACACTCACCCATTCCTAGAGCACACAGTCGTGGTTACTACAAATCTAGCGATTTCTTGTCTCGTTTTACATATTACCAACAAGTTTAAATTTGCTGTTCTCTTAGACTATTTTCATACCTTTGTTAAAATGTTTCCCTTTCAAATGTCTAACCTAAGTACTAGTCCCATCCCCCTTCCTATGAGTGTACTCTTGCCTACAAAGTTTATAAATAGCCTTATTTTGTTTGGTCATTTTTTCTAAAAGAATTTCTAATAAGAGGCCGTTTTCCCCCAAGATTTACTACATTGGGTAGTGGATGATTCTCCCGGTGTAGATTGGAATCTAGGAATAGGTTCATGTTGTTCTTGTTCTTTATTTTGTAAATTAATATCTTCATTAGCATTAAGTTGATCCAAGTTATCATATCATAGTCTATGGGATTTTACTAGCATATATGGGAATCCATTTTCAAATGTAGAAACTAGTAGTATATCAACAATTAAGAATTAAAAACAAGTATATAAAAAAGACAAGAGAAATTATTATATCATCTAAGAAAAAAACAAACTAGGATATCATGAACAAGAAATCAAGTATATCAGGGAACACATGCTAGTAACTTTAAATGTATATAACTAAACTAGTAATTAGAAAATAAATAGTATCGACTTTCAAATTTCAAGAACAAGAATTCAAAATTTCAAACAAGATAAACAAATAATAAAGTTGGAGAAAAACTAGGTCATTGGAAAATAAAACCCTTCAAGAATTCTTTGAACTTGAAGTTGATGTTGGTCACTTGATCTTGATCACCAATGGAAATTTTCTTGATTTTCTCTCATTTGATCAATACCTCAAACAAGAATTCTTCAAGAATTTGAGAGATCAGAGATATTGAGAGAGTTGTGATTGAATTTTGTGTGATTTTAAGTGTTTTAGGGGGTATTCGTAGGGGAAAATAAGTAGTAGCCATTGGAGGGAAAAACTGCAATTATGTAGCTTCAAATTCAAAAAAGAAAAAGGAAAAAAAGGGTTGTTGGACGGCATAAAATGATCAACTCGTCGGGTTGGCTGTTTGATTTAGTTCAAGCTGAGCGGAGTTGGCAATTTTCTGCTTCAAATGGTTAACTCGTGAGGTGGCAAGTTGGGCTAGGCCATAAATGAGTCGAACTCAACGAGTCAGCAGCTTGGGATTTGCCAATCTCGCTCTTTTGGCAACCTAGCTTGGCCTGTGAGAGCTACAACAACTAGACGAAGCGAGTCAGCTTGAGCCATAATCGAGTAGAGCCCAAGCTAGCTTGGCCCGTTTCCCATTGCTAGGAGGAATGCACCATATGACTTCACGCATTGAGAACATGCATTATGCGCGACGTCTTGGAGCAGGTGACAAGATGAGCTTTAGAAATGGTATAGGTCTAGATATTGAGCATACTAGCTCTACTTCTATAATACCTTATAACCATTCTATTCACATGAAAAATATTCTACATGTTCCAAATCTGGTTGCAAACTTGATGTCTCTTAGCAAGGTCTATAGAGATAATTAATGTAAATTATTGCTGATGAGTGTGAATTTTGTTTGCATTTTCAGTTGGATCATCTAGTCCAAAGATCAAGATCAAAACTTCCATCGGAAGATTTTAAAAGAATCCTTTAGAAAACAAAGTTAATTCATAAARCTTCTATAGAGAGAGAGAGAGAGAGAGAGAGAGAGAGAGAGAGAGAGKGGGTTGGTGCTCTTCTACATAGTCTGAGAGAGAGAGAGAGAGAGTGGGTTGGTGCTCTTCTACATAGTCTCTGCTCATCAAGTTCGAAACTACTTTCTCATTTTCACTCACTCTAAAGTCTAAACCTCAAAAACCCCTATTTCTCTTTTTATTTACCCTACCTTAGTTAATTTTCCTTGACCAAGAGTGAAGAAAAGAGAATTCTCTGAGTAGTCTATTTTTGGTAACCATGGATGTCATGGAAGCATATCCTAGAGAAGAACTGATATAAGCGAATATGAAATCGAGGAGTATGAAGATAAATCTTTTGACGCGTTAAAGAGCGGCACACAATAAAGACATCTGATGAGGCTTTTATTTGCTTGTAGTGTGTGAAGAAAAGAAAACTAGATTATCTCTATGAGGACCTATTACAGCTTCCAAGTGGCATTGGGAGCTGTGGTGAAAAAGAAGTAAAGCATAAGAGACAAAGCAAATCATCATCATCATGCGTTGGAAAAGTACTTGGAGAGAGAAATAGCAGTACTTGCTGGTCCATTGCAGCCTACAGTAAACTATTTCCAGTAACATTCTTTCCGAGCTATATTTTCAACAACATTCTTTTCGAGCTCTTCTAATAGCTTTTCTTGATCACTTTCAGTTTTAGCCTCATGTTTCTCCTGTTCTTGACCTCTAATTTCTCTTTTGGCTTTCCAATTTCAACTTTAACTTTTCATGGTCACTAATTTTCTGTTGAAATGTTTCCTTGCTGTGAATTGAAGCTTTTTTCTCTCCTCATTATAAGCTTCATGAAGCTTATTCTTCTCATCTACTATCATGCACAGGGAACTCTCAGTCCCCTTGAATTTGCTTTTGATCTCTTCTAAGTGCATTTTCCTGGCTTCAATGACATTTGTCATATTATTCACATGTTACTTATTTTTTCAGCTTCCTCTTCCATGATATGTGATATGGTTCTAACGTCTCCAATCATATGAAGGTTCTCTCCAATAATACTACCTGATTTTTGGTCATTTATGAGAAGCATAAATAGTAGATTTTTGAGCATTATTTACCATCCGATATCTCTTGTCGTAGTGATCATCTTCATAAGCTTTCTCAAATGACATGTCATTATTGAAGCCAAACCAATCTTTGTGAAATTTCCTGCCATCAATATCTAGACCTGTACAGCTTTCTAAAGCAAAATTGTTAGAATCTCTATTACTATACATTTGACAACCCTATTAGAACAGATTTAACATTCAACAATTCCTCCAATTTGAGTACCACCACTTGCATTCTAATTTCCATCATTAGGTTGCCCTTGTTGTTTTTAATGATTCCCTTGAAACTTGCCTCCGTTCCAGTTTCCACATTATTTCCTCTATTCCAATTTCAATCATTGCTTTTTCCACTTTGTGTTGTTATTTTTACTCCACTTTCGAAAGTTATTTACATTTCACTTCCCTTTTTCAAGAGCTATTTTTGTTTATTTCTTCTCCTATGGAGTTTTTATTTCCTCTATGAGCCACAAGAGCAGTATAATCATCATCGCTTGACTTATCTTGTTACATAGTCTTTGGACCCTTAGCAGCCATACATTTAATGGTTCTTCTCGTGGCCACCACATTCAACCCTTATTCTATTGTGTCTTCAGCAGTAATGAGATGATCTTTTAACTCATCAAATGTAACATTAGTCTTCTATGCTAATAAAATTGCCCTAATTACATCAAACTTCGCAGACAACCCATTACGATTGGTGGACTTTTCACCTGCAAGAAAAGGTTGTGCACACTGAATGTTTCAATTTTTGAGGTCATATAGTGTGTTGCGCCACAATCATGAATCCAAGAATTAGGGTTGGCGTAGGAAGATAATTACTAAGGGGTGTATGCAGTATTAGCTTGATTGCTCTGTGGTGGCGGATGTTTTTGGTACACAAAGGTATGTTTAGGCAACTTCATTCATAACACTATTATTCACCTATTAGGAATAACTCTACGTTAGCATATATGGGAGCTGCAATTTAGAGGAAGCCTATCCAAAATTAGTTTTTTTTTTTTTTTTTTCAAGGTCTACTCGGCAACACCACAAACTGTTTATCCTGATCAGATTTTGCACCACATAACAATTGTTAGTAAGATGGTATTTGATAAGCCTTCGATGATCAATGGGGTTGTAGTCATTGGATTCCCTTGGACTCACTTTAGATATAGACGGCACACCAGGGTCCACTGATGAAATAACTTTTGATCTTGAGGCAACTGCTGTTGATGATAGCGATCAATATGATGATGATGACAATGCAAATGAACCGCCATCCACATTGCCTGTAACTCAAATTCTGCCAATGTTGGTGATCCGTCCCAGACATGGAGTGCTTTTCAATCTTATGAGACTTTCTAGGATATGGATTTAGGTGAGCTCATCAAAGAGGATAGTTTTCGTTTTCTTCTTAACTAGTGGTCAGAAAAAAATAATGATTTGCAGACAGGCTTGATATTTGCAGATAAGAAAGAGGTCATTGTGCAGTCCGTTAATGGTCATTGAAAGAGGGAGTGAATTTAAAGTTGTAAAGAGTGAACCTAGCATGTGGGCTACATCATGCAAGAAGTCAATCGATGCAAACCCATATTATTGGTACGTCCAAGTAATTTTGAAAAATACTCAGAAGTGGTGGCAGTTTACACAATTCAATGGGGAACACACATGTCTACATCGTGTTAGGAACAGTAATCATGGAAATCTAGCCAGTGGACATGTTACTCCACACATTACACACCTTATAAGCGAGGATCCATAAATTCCTATTAGTTCTTTGATCGCCAAAGTAAAAAGAGTGTTCACGTTGGGTTGCTCATATAGAAAGGGATGGAATGCACGAGGGATTGTTATTGAGCAGATTTAAGGAGATCGGATTTCAACTTTTCATATTCTTCCAACGTATTTGCAAGCATTGAAGGATGCAAATCCAGACACCATTTCGAAGTATAATGAGGAGAGAAGTTCTATGGTGGAAATTTTTGATTGGATATTTTGGGCATTTGAGCCATCAATCCAAGTGTACGAGTATTGTCACTAAGTAATTCCAGCAGATGGAACTTTTGTTAGAAGAGCGTATCAGGGAGTTCTTTTTGTTGCTAGTACTTGGAACTCAAACAACCGTGTTTTCTGTTAGCATTTGCCATTGTTGGCCAGGAGTCATTAGTGAGTTGGGATGGTTTCTCACTTTATTGAGAAATCATGTAGTCTTCTGAAGATAAGTATGCTTAATTTCTGATTGTCGTAGGGGAATCTTAGGTGCCATACAAAGATATAAAGTGGTAACTTTCATTTGCGATTCATACATTCTGTCTATAGCATATTAAGTCTAATTTTAATGCAAAGTTTAAAAGCAAAGATTTGACACAGTCAACACAACGTAAGTAGCGATTGCAAGAAAGGAAAATTAAGGTAAGAAGTCAAGTGGAATATGGTTGGTTGAGTGTAACTAATCATAAAAATGGACGTTAACATATATGATGATCATAGGTATGTTTTTTTGATAACAAATCTTTCTGAGTTATTGAACAATGTCATTACGAATGGAGGGGCCTTGCCAATTAAAACAATGGTTAAGTTTACATTTTGCTAAAATTATCACAAGTTTTGCCAAACACCATGAGGGTGGAGCTCATTCGAGAAATCAATTCCCCACCTAGAATTTGGAAAAAAAATCTAATGCTTGAAAAAAGATCCCACAGATATACTGTGATTCAATACAATCCAACACTTGGTTTATATAGCATAAAGACCCTATTTAGGAGAGACGAAAGGGATAACAATGTTCTTAGTATTGAATTGAGTGAAAAATTGTGTGCTTTGCAATAAGTGGTATGCATTTGGAATTTCTTTATTTCTCACGTGTTTTTGCAGTTTCTCGTGAATGGGGTTTGAATGTAATCGATTTTGTGAATGAGGTTTATTCCATTGTATGTTTACGTAACCCATATAATTGCATTTTTGTTTTGGTTGCAAATGAGTGTTTTGGAGGTCATTACCCTTCAATTTTATTCACAATTTGGTTAATATGAAGGAAAAATGTCTACATCAACTTTAGAGTACAAGGATTCGATGTCATGGGCTATCAAAATTAGATCTTCCTTGAAGATGCATAAATTTCCATATAGCACGTCAAAATAGAAGAAATTGTCATAGTCATGAAGTAGGTGGATCTAGTAGTAGATAGTGTTGTTTCATGTTGTATCTCAGGACTTGTTTCAATTTATATCAAATATATTTTGCTTATTTTGCTTTTAATAAGCATGTTGTTTGTTTAATTAGTTTATTCAAATTCCAAAGTTAGATTTGTTGGCAAATTATTGTTTTCAACATATTGCGTAATGTTTGGAGTAAAATAGATAATGCATTTTGAGATAGAGTTATCCCCTTGACTAGTTTAACATATGTGAAATGCATAGAAAATGCCCAAAGAGGAAGCGTTTTATGAAAAGAAAGAAAGCGCCTTTCCTCGGAGTGTTTTCTTGTGTACATACTGTATAAAAATAATTATTAACAAAATATTAAGAAAAAACAAAAATGCTCCCTTAAAGTGCGATTTCCTCTTTAAATAATGCTCGGTATAGATGTATTATTGCCAAAATCAGAAAAGGTGTAAAAAAGAAAGTCAAAATCCAATCAACTCTAGAAAAGAGAGCTAATTGGATAAAAAACCCACATATGAGCTTGCTAAAACTGTAATTATGAGTATTTAAGCAACCTCCGACAAATGACTCATTTTAATGCCGGTTTGGAACTGTTGTGACATAAAGTATTGTCAGGGAAAGCTTCATTTTCTAACTTTTCCTGAAGCAACTAAAAGCGCTTTCCACACAACAGTTGAGATTTACCAAACACCTTGACAGCTTTTCCCCACAATAACTGAGGTTTATCAAATACCTTGACAGCTACTTTTGGCCCCAAAAATAACTTTTGGGTTGGGAAAAGTAATGCCAAACACACACCCTAAGTAGCATGCCCATGCCCCAACTAGGCAGTTCTTTCCTAATTGATGACATGCCTAGAAGCTAGCTCCCTTAGCATCAAGAGAGCTACCAATGAACACAAGCTCATTTACCTGATGAACAAAATCCAGTAAAGTACCATAGTTCCATCAATCCGAATATTGATTCTGCTTTTATGGCTCTCTAAAGTTGCTGCCTTTTTCAACTACCTTCCTTTAGGCACGTGGATTCTCAGCCCAGGACTGAGGCGCATGCCGCCACCCATGCTCTATGAAATGGCTGCATTGCGTCCATTTTGCCATCTAGTTTGGTACCATATTTGAGCACATTATATGATTCTCCTGCTGCATTTGATATACACAAGAAGGCTAAAGAGAAAGGGAAAAAACTCATGAAATTACACTCATTTTCACCTTCATTTTTTCAAGATTTCAGAAAAAGATAAAGAAATTATGTTGTTGTGGAGCTGTACATAGTGTGCTTGGGGTGGGTTAGGGGACATTTAATTCTTTTCTATTAGTGTGCATGACTGTGTGAAATGAATGATGAATTGTAGTTAATGATACATCATCGCCTATTTCAATTGCATGTTATGATACGTGAGATGTGATAAGTTGCCAATAGATCTGTGTTCAAGACTTGGAGAAGAGGATCACTAAAAACCCTAAAAATTATGGCTCTTGGTAGTTGGGAACAGATAGTTATGTAAGATATCTGCTGTTATCATATCATATTAACAGTACCATTTCGGCCAATCACATTCATACACTCCAATCATGAACATACTTTTTATTTAATAATTTAGTGATAAAAAAAGAGAATAATTATGATTATATTATTAGCAGATGTTGCAAATTTTACTTTTAAAATTGTATTTTTAGCAATATTTTGCATACAAATAAATGAAATGATGAAATTTGAATTTTAAAATAAATATTTTGTTTTATTAAGAAGAGATGTAAGATATTGTCCTAAACTTTCGAGGGTGTTTACTAGTTTAGAAACCAAAGAAAACAAAATGTTTTGAAATCTAAGAAGAATGAATTATTTGAACCATAATCTTTTTTATCATATAAAAGAGGTTTATCTTAGTAAACTAATTAAGTTACCTTTTTCTTATTTAGACATTTCCTATGAAAAATAGGGGAAGAGGCTCTTGAGCATGATTGTTGCAGTATCATCTTATTCTGAACTCTCTATTCTAAGTTACGATTTGTTAGTGTACAAAAATTTCCTAGTCGAATCGGCTATCCTGGTCGTGGCGTAATGAGCTTTTAAACACAATGAGACCCGAGTTCCAGTTAGCTAACCATTTGATCGGCTTACTGGATCCGTAGCTACCTCTTTTTTGTGTCTAGAGTTCTTGAGTTAGCTTAAGTAAGCTCCAAAAAAGTGTGTAAATCGACTAAGATAACTAGGATAAAATAATCACTTGTTTGCAACGATATTTAGCCAAATGAGCTTCTCGAGTTAACTATTATATTTAGTCAAATGAGCTACTTAAGTTAATTAAGGAACAAATGAGCTAAGAAAATATGCAAATATAAGCTTGCAAAAATATCAAATAACAAAAAGATGCAACTAAGATAGCTAAAGCTAGCCAATGTGAAATAGATTATGGTTATACTAGAGTAGCTAAGCTTGCATATATGTTAGAGAGAATACTAATAAAGCAGGCAATTATATGTAGGCTAAATCTAAGGAAAATAGTAAAGAAAAACACAAAGAAAGCTAGAGAAGGCTGACAAGTGGAATTAGCTGATAGGTTATACTACTAAAGCTGAAAATGGTTCAAACGTAAGAAGGCTAGTAAATGAAAGCAAATAAGACTTTAAATTCATAAATTTGCAGAAAAATATTTATGAAACCTACATAGCAAAGCAAAGAAAATTATTAACATTGAAAGCTAATAATAAAGCTAGCTAAGTAATGAAAACATAGCTAATAATAAAGCTAATAATAAAATAAAGATAATTTTCTTAATTATTGAGTTGACTTGGGTCTTTCCTCTGTTTTGTCTCTTCTTATTTATACTCTATCTTGCAAAGTTCTTGTTGGTTGGTGGTCGAGAAACATGGCTRTCGTTGTGCCACATTTCCTCTTCTAGCGCTACATTTGTTTTGCTTAGGTACTTGATTGATCGTGCTCCTTGATTTTCAATCAAGTAGTTCTGGTATTATCTTGCTGACAAGCAGATCATTGGATTAAGCGCTATTGCAGTCGCTTCAGCGGACTTTTTCTCTTTGCTCATTGGCCGATCTACAATATCGTTCTTTTCTGCCTTTCATCAACTAATGAGCTTTTAAGCCATTTTGGCAGATTGCATCCTGGGGTTTTCATCCATGCTAGTTCTGCTAGATTAGCATTGTTCTCTACTGCAGCTGTTCAGGTCGGCTATTTTCATATGTCAACACTTTCCCCCCAAGCCTTCGCCCTAAGCTGTATTGAATAGCCAAATTGTATAAAGCTTCACGTCACTCTATCTCTTCATGTGCCGTTGAGATTCTTGAGTCTTATCGGCTGTTAAGTTTGAATAGCTGGCTCTTAGTTACTCGGATGGTTTACCTAAATCATGATCGCTTTTTCTTGAAACTCATAGTTGTTCCATCCCTTGAGCTTTTCATGGTGCAAAAGTAGGAGAAAAAGAAAAAAGTCTTTTCACTTCTTCTTCAAGCTCTTGTTTGTGCCTTTCCTGCCTTTTCTACCATTTTTGACCTTTCGCCTCAGCTTTCCATTACCTTTATTTGCTTCATTCGATTCTTTGTCAATAGCCATGTCTTTTAGCAGCAGTACCCGCGATGAAGCTTCCGACAAACTCCATATCATTGACCATCGGGTTTTGAACTACCATGAGTCCACTGTCTTTTCCCCTATTTCTAAAGCTTCTTTTTGTTTCATTAAACTGCAGGGTTTGACCTCCCTCTTCATTATTTGGATTGGTTTTTGGCTAGGTGGTAGAAGAACTTTCGCTGTTAGCTGGGCCGTGTTGCAAGCTTCGAGCTTTGGCCTGAGCATTTAACTCCGACCATGGAGATTGTGTGAAATAAGTGGGGAATCTTCTATGCCATTCAGCTATCTGCATCCTTCAACTCAATTTTGATCTGAACATCCTAAGGGCAATCCTGCCATTTTGGTTGTCTGATATCAAATGCGTTTATTCTTTCTTCTAGGATTTTTCCCCTACCTTGCTTAGCCTACCGATGGCAGAAGTTGACGTGCTGGCTTTGTATGTCGATGATAGGAGAAAAGAGTTTAGACTGAACTTCAGCAAGCATATTTGTTGGGTACGCCAAGTTTGTTGAGGCCAGCATGGTCGATTCGGTTGCCATCTTCGACAGCAAGCATAGAACATTCTTATTGTGCTGGCTTTGCAAGTGCCTTATTTGCTTAGCCTCTTACGAAGTGATGGCCGGTACCAATACTATATTGGCTTTCTAATGAATGATCAACCTCTATTGTTGGCTTCCTCATTCTTTCTTTAATTGACTAGGGGTTGAATTGACTTGTTGAAGTCTACTTGGAGGAGAGCATGGCAGCAATATAGTTGCACCATTCTAGGTGGTAGAACTATAGCTCTACCAGTATCTTCTTGAGTTTGTGGTCAGCCACATATCGGTTGATGTAGTGAGGCCTGCCCAAGAAGTTATGGGCTATCGACTGATGGAGATACCAATCAATCAACAAATTAGCTAAGAAATTTTAAATGGTTGTACTCTACCATGATTGTCACCATCAACTCCTTCCCGTACTCCGTAAGGGACTGGTGCAATTGCGCCCTGACAATTCAAATTATGCCAAGGTGAAAGCAATGTGGGCCAACCTTCTTTACTCAAGGCTGTTGCCCAATGAGGTTCGGCCAACTGCCTACTACAACAAAATTTCAATTGAGCCATACTGTCCACACTGTTGCGTGAGACGGTATGGCCTGATGAAAGATGTCCCAACCGATCCCCAGCTCAGCGGATCACCTGTCAGCCACCTAGAGTTGACTGAATTTGATGTGAAGTCTTGGACACCTAATTTCCAGAAACCTGATTTCCAGAACAAACTTGAGAATTCTTTTGCCCAGGACGTTCGATCTTACCCTCTGACTACTTTGCAATTTCATGCCTCGTGGGACCAGGTGGAAAATTTACTCTTTTCAGCTGACTTAGCCGAACATTTTGAAAAATTATGTCTTCCTTCTACCCCTTTCATTTTCTCTATTCCTTCAGTCGCAGGATTGGCTGCTAGGGCCACCTCAAGAAAGAAGTGTTTAGCCACATTGAATGCCTCTCGTTCATCTGCTACTTCTCCTCTAGCTGGGGCTTATTCAAGGAAGAAAAGGAGAGCTAAGAGCCTACTCCAGGTATGCTTCTGTTGGTTAATTGCCTAATTTGATGCTTAGCTATTTTTCGGCTAAACTAGCCTATTTCTCACCCTTGCTTCTACTTCTCTTTGCAAGGTTGGCAGGGCTGATTGACGTCGAAGCTCTCCCTAACACCCCACGATTATGATGACTTTGATTGGTGTGAGGAAGTCCAARTGGCTAAGATCTATGGGCATTGTGGTAGTTGCTCTGAAGGTAATTTTGCTTACCTTCTTTCATTATCCTCTGGTGTCTATTAGCTAATCATCTTTACTTTGTAGAAGCCAAAGAAGAAAAAATCCCTATCGGCTACTTCCTTTATTGCTCCATTGGCCGAATTATCTAAGGAAAAGAAGCAACCAAGTTTAACTGAGGACCAAAAGGCCACTCCTACAGTTTCGGTGTCCCTACTCCATCCTCAGTCTTAGATGTAGCCACAAATGATATGTTATGTTCTTCCAGTTTGCTGACTTTTTCTTCAATYGATCACAAAGTGTCCAGGGCCTTGGCCTTTCTGAAGACTATTTCTACAGGGTAAAAGCCCATAAGTGATGGCATCTATGGGGAGTTGCGGAAGGCTCTCAGCATGGTGGCCCAGTCTTCTAATCCATCCTTCTAGGTTGAACTGAAGTCGAGTGTTCTGTGGTTTGTGCTCGGTTGACAATGTTTCTTTATACAATGGAAGTCAGCCACAAGCTCTAGTCTAATGTCCTGGAAAAGCTGAATGAGCTGTCTACCCTTTCTGCCCAGGATGGGAGCTAAGCGCCTGTTTACTGCTGAGAAGAATCAACAAGATTTGCTGAAATAGAACACCTTTACCCTTGTTGATCGAATAGCTTTCTTGGAGGTTGAAATTAGGCGTCTATCGGCTGAACTAGCTGAAGGAATACAAAAGCTGTCCCAAGTTCAATAGCTAATCGGCGACGACGTCCTTATATGTCTTTTCAAAGAGACACAGAAGTTCGTGCTGGTTGGCAGAACTAGAGGCCCAACAACTTATGCTGGAAAGCAAAATTGATGAGGAAGCTCTTGGTCTGGAGGCGGGCAAATCAACTTGGCAGGATCTCAGCTCTAAGATGCTAATTTGATGTAAGTTGTTCAGCTGTGGCTAGCCAAGCTTTTGCCCAACTCTCTTCTGACAAGACCCTTCCGGCTGAACAGCATGATTATGTGATGAGGAATGAAGGTTCACCAGTGCTTGCTCCTGACATGAAAAATCCAAATTTGGCGATTGTCGTCTACTCTGTCGTAATCGACATTGCTCCTCTGGTCACCCTTCTCCCTTCTCCTTAGAGCCGATTCTGTCATCTGTTTCTTTTATTTTCTGGAATAAACAAACATTTCTACTCTGTTGGCTTGTACCCGAGGTTATTAAAATTAGCAAATATAAATGCTATTAAATAAAGCTTAACTCAGTCAATTGACTTTTAGTGTTATATGTCTTTTCAAGAGACACAGAAGTTCGTGCTGGTTGGTAGAACTAAAGGCCCAACAACTTATGCCGGAGAGCAAAATAGATGATGGAGCTCTTGGCAAGAGGAGTGGGATCTAGCCGATCCCACTCCTCCTGCCCCTACCGTGTCTAGCTAAGCTTCTGCCCAACTCCCTTTTGACAAGACTCTTCCAGCTGAGCCGCATGATGATGTGATGAGGAATGAAGGTTCACTAGTGCTTGCTCCTGACATGGAAAATCTAAATTTGGCGATTGTCATCTACTTTGTCCTAATTGACATTGCTCCTCTGGTCACCCTTCTACCTTCTCCTTAGAGCCGATTCTATCATCTGTTTCTTTTATTTTCTGAAATAAAAGAACATTTCTACTTGGTTGGCTTGTAACCAAGGTCATTGAAATAACATTAAAGACCAATTGGCCAAATTAAGCTTTATTTAATCGCGTTTATATTGGCTAATTTTCAAATCCTTCCGAAAAAGAAGGGTAAAATTGTTTCAAATATTTGCCATTGATTGCTCGATCCAATTCCTGACTACTCAACTRCTTTAGTCGATAGGCACCTTTTGGAATATCCTTGCTAACTAGGAATGGCCCTTTCAGCTAGTCGACTATTTACCATATTCAAGGTCATTTGGTACAACTGGCAAAATTGTCTTCCAAACCATATAACCTTCTTGAAAGGTTCTAGCTTAGATTTGCTGATTGTATGCCATAACAACTTTCTTCTTGTGCCTTCAAATATTTTTAGAAGTTATTTATTGTCCTCATCCACTTGGTCCAGCTGCATCAAAAGAGCCTGCTTGTAATCAACTATCGGCATATTATTTTGAAATGTAATCCTAGCCAATCGCACCAAGAGTTCAATTGATARGACTTCATCCTGCCCATAAGTCGGCTGATAGGGTGTAAAACCCATAGCCATCTTAGAGGAATTCCTATAGGCCAAAGCACAACCTGTAGTACCTCGTTCCATCTTCTGGACTTATCTCGCACAGCCTTTTTCACCATGTTGATGAGTGTTTTGTTGGTTGCCTTTGCCTGTCCATTGGCTTGAGCATAATAAGGTGTTGAATGTATTAGCTTGATTTTGATTTGCTTGGCAAAGGCAGCCACTTTATCTCCTGTGGATGCGATCCCCTAATCAGCTATAATGGACTTTGGGATTTCGAAGCGAAAAATGATAACAACTTCTTGGGTCACTTTTGTCATCAATTAAGCCTCAACTCACTTGGTGAACAAATATGTAGATAAAAGAGTGACCCTTGGAGGATGGCAGGTAAATCTTATGATGACATCCATTGTCCACCCTCTGAATGGCCAAAACTTCACTATGGGATGAAGCTTTATGTCTGAGACGTTGAGAAGGTGTCCATTTTTTTGACAGGCTTCACAACCCTTAGTGTAAGTGTAGTAGTCAGTTGTGCTGGTCGACCGATACACTCCATGTCGATGTAATAACCATCGCAACTTTTGTCCTGCCTAGGGTACTCCCCACAACCTTTTGTGGACCTCTACTAGGGCTATAACTGCTTCTTCTTGCACAAGCACTTTACAAGCAAGCCTTCATGGTTTCTTTTAAACAAGTTAGTGTTAACCACCAAACAATTGAAAGCTTTGTGCTTGAGCTATTTACTAACCTTAACTAAAGGATTCATTAGATAGTTGATGATTTTGCTCTTGCAGTCGATCGAGCTACGGCTGTTGATGTTCAAGATAGGCTGATGGAAATTATCAGATAAATCCGTTAACAACATATCTTTGTACCTTGATGTATACTGAGCCAAGTCATGAGCCTCCTGGTTTTCCTTTCTTGAAACATGCCCTAGTATTACATCGGTAAATTCCTTTAGCAAGGCTTGATTTTCCTGATATAAGTGAGTTAAGTTGGTGTTCGTGCACCTGTATTCGCCTGCTAACTGCTGGAATAACAAGCAAGGCTTTATATTCGATTTGGTTATTGGATTCGCTTTTCCTAATTCGAACATGAAAAGTCCTTTGAGACCAGTTGGGCTGGTAACTGTGATGTCGATTCCTGTCTCCAGCTAGTTCCGACAGGCTTCACAACCCTTAGCATAGGCACAATAGTCAGCCATGATGGTTGGCTACACTCCATGTTGATGTAATAACCATCGTAAGTTTGGTCCTRCCTAGTGTGCTCCACATAACCTTTCATGGACCTTTACTAGTGCCCCAACCGCTTCTTCCTTGCACAAGCACTTTACAAGCAAGCCTTCATGGCTTCTTTTAAACAAGTCATTGTCAACCACCAAATAATTGAAAGCTTTGTGCCTAGGCTGTTTACTAACCTTAAGGATTAATCAGATAGTTGATGATTTCGGTCTTGYAGTCGATCGAGCTATAGTTGTAGATGTTCAAGATCGGCCAATGGAAATGATCCAATAAATCTCTTGACAGCACGTCTTTGTACCTTGATGCCTATTGAGCCAAGTCATAAGCCTGTTAGTTTTCCTTTCTTGGAACATGCCCTAGTATTACATCGATAAATTCCTTTAGCAAGGCTTGAGTATCTTGATATAAGTGAGTTAAATTGGCATTTGTGATTCATCTGCTAACTGCTGGAATAACCAGCAAGACTTTATATTCGACTTGGTTATTAGATCCGCCTTTTTCTAATTCGAACATGAAAACTCCTTTGAGACCAGCTGGGCTGGTAACTGTGATGCTGGTTCCTGTCTCCCAGCTAGTTTTGGAACCATCAAAAGATTTCATCCATATATAAGTCTAAATTTCTCTCAACGGGTCAGCCATATCGAGGCATGAATGCTCAGCTGGGAAATCGGCTATTGCCTATCCTTTCACAACTCTCAAAGCCACATATTTCAGTGAGAAAGCTATTAATTTCACACCCCACCTCATCAATCTCCTTCACAAGATGGGCCGATTCAAGAAAACATATACCAGATCCACCTTACAAATAACATTGATTAACTTCTACCTGCAACAGGTAATATTCTGGCTTGTGCAAACATGAAAAATTGAAAGACATAATTTCTCAATAGGAGAATACTTGGTTTTCGGGTCATTGAGGCATCAACTAAGGTAGTATACACCGCTTGATCCCCTTGTTATCATCTTGAGCCAATAAGTAGCTAATTGAAGTCTTGGCAGTGGACACATAGAGTTTCATTTGCTTGTCACTTGTGGAACAGCTAAACCTAAGGGTTTGATGAAGCTCTGCTTGATCTGCTCAAAGGCTTCATGATGTTCTACCCCCTATACGAATGTCTCGGTTGGCCGTAACTTTAATAATGATGAAAATGCTTTTTGAGTTTTTCAGTCGAGTTTGCCAAGAATCGCCTCAAGAAATTTATCTTRCCAATTAGACTTTGTAACTCCTTCTTGTTCCTTGGAGGTCTGGCTTCTAGTATTGCTTTAGTCTTATTGACATCAACTTCAATTCCTCTTTGATGCATCAAAAAGCCTAAGAAATGGCCAGTTGAAACTTCCAAAGCATATTGGTGGGATTAATTTTCAAATCACGTTGGCGCATCCTTAAAGAAAGACTTCTCCAGATTAGCTAAATATTGGGCAAAGATAGCTGATTTGACGACTAAATCATCAATATATACCTCTATGTTTCGGTTGATTAAGTAGTGAAAAACCATGTTTATTGCCTATTGGAAAGTTGCTCCTGCATTTTTTAGTTTGAATGGCATGAATATGCACTCAAATAAACTGATTGCCCCTGGGCAACTAAAAGTTGTTTTCTGCACATTATCTTTAGTTGTAGCTAAGTATTTGTCCATAAAGCTGAAACACCTATTTTCTGCGGTTGGAAGTCGACCAGATATTTGCAATAGTATAACATATTCGTCTTTAGGCGTATCTAAATTCATGTTTCGATAATCAATACATACTTGGACTTGGCCATTTTTTTTAATGACAAGGAATGATGTTTGATACCCACTCAGCATATTTGGCTGTCTTGATAAAGCTGCATCGCAAAAGCTGCTCAACTTCCTCTTTAACTTTTGAAAAAAGAGTTGGATTAAATCTCCTAGCTGGCTGTTTGTGCAGTTTGTATGCTTCCTTGATTGGCAAATGGTGTTCAACCACTTCCATTCCAAACTTGGAATTTCATGAATGCAAAACACTCTCTATACTGTTTGATCAACTTGATCAGCTACTTCTGCTGTCTTCATCCAACAAGGCACTGAGTCGGGTAAGTCTGGTTTCCCTATGATCTCCCAAGTTGATGCCTGTAAGAGGATCCTAAGGTAAAAAGCCAAGTGTTCCATTCAGCTTCGAGGACCTCTGATGTGTCTTTTGATCTCACCAAATTGACCACCTTTGTTTGAATTTCATAGACACTCGAATAAGCCTTTAGCTTATCCAAGATCCGTGTATTTGACATTCCTGCTATGGATCTATTTTTCATCTTTGTTTTACCAGGTACCTCTTCTATCTTGGGTTGAGCTCGTGTCCTAAAGACAATTTGGCAAAATGCGACGGCTCAAATAGCTTCATTCATCTAGATATCAATCAAAAATGGGTTAGGATACATTGAAATCACTTCCATTTGATCACTATCCCATAGTACAAGCTGCTGGTACAGGATGGGTACTATACAATTGTTGGCATGGATCCAATCTTGTGCCAACAACACGGTGCAGGCCAGCTTGGCCGCTACCATAGAAAAGATGATTGTGCTAGTTTTTAAGCCGACTGTAATGCTCATGATCAACACTCATTTCCTTGAGTAGATTCACCTGTAAAGTTAGTCATCTGAATATTAGTACTTATAAGATCTATTCATGTCTTACCCAGCCGTTTCAGGGTGAAAATTGGCATGACACTAAGAACATCTCCCCCGTCTACAAATACTCGACTAACTGGGTAACTGTCCAAGTAAATTGTGATGTACAAAGGTGTGAGGCGATTGACCATCTCCTTGGTTGGCTTTTGAAAAGATATTTGTAACTCGACTAGTAGGATTTCAGCTATAGGTGTAACTAATTCAACCATAGCCTCTTCAATTGATAAGACATTGCCTGTTAATGAGCTTTGCCAATCAGTATTTCTGAACTCAGCAAGAAAATTGATGGCATTAATGCCCTAACCGACTTGTTCTTCGATTGACTTTAAATATTCTTTCACTGCTTTTGAGCCATTCTTTTTTGCATCTTGGTCCTACGTGATATTATTATGGATAGTTGGGATTTCCAAGGTCAAGGTTTCCTCTTTAAGGTGGAACTTTACTATACTTCTAGGATTACGCCCAAATACAGATAGTTTGTCGTCCAATCGAACAAAAGCTAATGTGGTGCTCGACTGTTGTGGCATTTTCATGGTTTTAGCAAGCATGCTTTCTTCTACAGTTTGGGAATCTTGAGATGTTTTCTCCACCACTGCAGTCTCTTAATCATTTTGGTGGCTATCATTACAATAGTATCAGCGCTGGGAAGAGGTTCGTGTCAACTAGTGATTCYGAAGACCTCTTGTCCGAAAAGTGAAAATAACCTTCCTGGATTCCTATTTGAATAGTATTCCAGAAAACCACACAATAATTGGTACTATGACTAAATAAGTTATGCCATTTCCAATACCTTTTACCCTTCATATCCTCAAAGGAAGGTGTGCCAAGAGTCTGATCTATTTGTCTATTAGCAACTGATTAAAGATTTGATCAGTTTTTGATATGTCAAAAGAGTAGTTCAGTTGATCTCCCAGCTTAGTTTATTCTTTTCTTCGGACTGGTTTCATCATAAAGGAAGTGTACAGTGATCATTTCAATAACTCAGTTGCCATAATTTTGAGCGATTCATCTTTCTCTGAATCGGCTATGTCATTAATGTTTGAAATCATGGTTTTCCCTCTACTAAACTTAGCTGCTCGAGATTTTTTCTTATTTTTTATGAATTCTTCTACCCAGATTGAATGATAAAATAGCTTGGACAAGTCTGAAAATTCTTGTTGGATAAGTTTCTCCTCTAATTATAGACTCATACTGCTGATTGTATTCTAGCATACTCAACTTCTAGCAATAAGATGGACATTTTCCTTTCATTCGCCTAAATCTCTTTCAAAATCAAATATATCTTCATTATCTTTTTACTTTATGGCTAGCAAATATGCGGTAGCCGGGGTGGGCCTATAGAATCTCTTGTGGAATAGGTGCTCCATATTGGCCCAACTGTTGAATTTAATTAGGTGATAGGTTGGCTTACCATGTGAAGGCTGCTCCAATTAGTGATAAGGAGAAACATTGTAGCTTGTACAGCTCGTTGTTGTTGAGCTCTCCATATTGAGTCCTGAATCGGCCAATATGCTCCATCATTATCTTATCATCATCTCTTGAAAAATTGAAAAATTTAGATGTCTTGTATTCTCGAGGCATGACAATTGCATAGTCTATCGATTATGAATAGGGTTTTTGTAGACGAAACGGTCATTGCTAGCAATTTTGAGCCCAAACTGACTCCTTAAAACATCAGCCATGGCATTAGCATCGACTGGTGCAGGAACTTGTGCTGGCCTAACTCCTATATTAGCTGGTGGCTGCCTTTCGGACTGATATACCTGTTAAGGAAAATACCTTTCATGATATCCTTTGCCGAGAGCCGATATCCTCTCCTGCGCCTGAGTTCCCTTAGTCAGCGTTGTCTGCCACATGTTGAAGACAGACTTAGCTAGCAAGGAGCTGAGCAGCATAATCTTGTCACCCAGTAGGCTGTTGGATGTATTGCCCTGGCACATAGAAAAAGCTCGAAGCTTGTGGTAAGAAAGAATTAGTGATTTCCTGAGTGTCGTAGGGTATCAACTGCCCACCTGGCTGTGATGACCATTCTACATGAGGCTATCTTCCTAACGAGGCATGGCCCATTTGCTAGGAAGTATTTCCTTGAGACATTCTAATCAGGTCCTAGGGGAATTCTAGCATAGATAGAGCCCAAATTTGCACTTCTTCCAAGCTTTCCAAAAAGTGATTAGTCATTGTGACAGAAGGGAAGGCAACTAGAATCGGATTGAGGTATGCCAAAATTCTGTGCTATGCTAAACCCTGTATCTCATTCTGCAACATGGGCCTGAAAATAGTAGAAAACTATTGTATTTGATTTTGCATTAACTCACCTATGTACTGCTTCATAGTAAATCGGATGGCTGATAAAAAACTTGGAGTTGACTGTTCATCAGCTGATGTTGATAGATCTCGACAACTAGGAGCCTTTTCTGGGGGAAATCCCATTTTCCTAGATTCTGCCAAGCAGTGCTCAGCAAGTCGAACTCCAACATATTAGTAATAGGTTTATCTTAGACATGAATTTTGGTTGTTCTTTTCCAACCATGGTCTCTCGGCTGGAACGAAGTATCATGTGCTCTTAACAACTCCACTGGACGTGCCAATTATGTCTGTGTGCAAAAATTGCCTAGCTGATCGCTTATCCTGATCATGGCTACTGAGCTTTTCAACACAATAAGACCTGAGTTCAAGTCAACTAGCCATCTGATCAGCTTACTRGATCTGTAGCTACATCTTTTTGTATGTGAGGTTCTTAAGTTAGCTTAAGTAAGCCTCACAAAGTGTACAAATCAACTAAGATAAACATGAAAAAAATAATCACTTGTTTTCTACGCTATTCAGTCAAATGAGCTTCTTTAGTGAACTACTCTATTTAGCCAAATGAACTTCTCAAGTTTATTAGGGAACAAACAAGGTGAGTAAACACACAAATATAAGCTTGTAAAAATACCAAACATCAGAAAGATGCAACTAATACAGCTAAAGTTAGTAGAGTAATTATGTTAAGTGAAGAATGATGTTAGTCAATGTAAAGTAGATTATGATTGTAATAGAGTATCTAAGCTAGGATATATGCTAGATAGAATAAAGCTAAGTAAATTGAGCAATTATATATGGCCTGTATAAAGGAAAACAGTAAAGAAAAACATGAATAAAGCTAGAGAAGCCTAACAAGTTGAATTAGCTGACAGGTTATATTATTAAAGCCGTAAATTATGCTACTAAAGCTGAAAATGGTTAACACCTAAGAAAGCTAATAAATAAAAGCAAATAAGCCTTCAAATTCATAAATATTACAAAAAAACATGTATGAAATCTATATAACAAAGTAAAAAAATTGATTAACACTAGAAAGCTAATCATAAAGCTAGCTAAGTAATGAAATTAGAGGTAAAAAATAGTAAAAATGAAGATAATTTACTTGATTGTTGAGTTGACTGGGGTCTTTTCTCTATTTTGTCTCTTCTTAATTATACTCCATCTTGCAATGTTCTTGCAAGCTGGTGACCAAGAGACACAATTGTCTTTATGCCACATTTCCTCTTCTATTTATGCATTCTCTATTAAGCTTCTTATGGTGTTATAGCCGACTTCTAAAACTACATCGGCCTATTGAAGAACAATCAGCTTGTGTCACTAGCTTCCTTGCTTCTTTCCCTCATCTACCCGGGACATAATGGGCTAGTGGAGACTCTAATTGGTGGGGAAGATACTAGTAATATGGCTGGAACTTTCTAGATCCTACAGCTATGGCTTTATGAATATTTCCCTGAGTTCAGGGTTGGTCGACTTTCCGCTAAAGTTGCTATATCTGCTGGTGAGGTGACAGTATATTGGCTAAGAAAGGTGCTTGTCAATGAGTTTTCTAGCTAGGAAATTTTCAAACGATTATATTCCACCGAGTTTATCACTATTGATTTCTTCCCTTATTCCAGGTGGGATGAAAGCCCTGACCGGCTGTAGCTAAGGCCAGATAGTTCTAACTATGTGAGGTGAAGCCATCTGGCCAGCCTCCTTTATTCCAGGCTATTGCTTAATGGGATTCCATTGACTACTCACTACAGTAAAATCTAAGCTGAACCATGCTATTTGCATGCTACGCGATAGTTTGTCCTGATGCAAGACATCCCAGCTAATCCCATGCTCGGCATATCGCCTCTCAATCACCCAAAACTGACTGAGGGTGTTGTGAGATCATGGACCATAGGTTTCCATGAAAAGCATGAAAAATTCACAAGATTTTTGCTGCTTCCTTCTAACAACTGCACAATTTGAGTCATGGTGGAACCAGGTAGAAACCGCTTTCTTCTCGGTCGATTTGGCCAAGCATTTGGAAAAACTTTGTTTCCCTTTTGTTTAAACTGCTTTAGCTGCTGGGTTGGCTGCTTCAAAGAAGAGAGCTGCGGTCCTCCACTTACTTTTCTACCCTCATCCGTCTCTTCTCCAGCTAGGTCTTCTTCTAGGAAAAAGAGGCGAGTCGAGGAGCCAATTCTAGGTTTTGCTTTTTTCTGGTCTATTGGCTGTTTTTCAGTTTATATGTTGCCCTGCTTCTCACCTTTGCTTTTCTCACCTTTTGCAGGATCAGTTGAGCCAATTGATGTGAACAATCTCCCTAATACTTCTCCGACTGCAATTGTTTCAGGTCGATTGAGAAAGTCTCAACGACGCCGTAGGTTTTATGAGATCTACTCATAAGGTAATTTCGCTTCCAGCATGCCTCACAACCTTTAGCATATGCATGGAAATCAGTAGTTATTGTCAACCAATAGACTTCATGCCGATAAAACAACCCTCTTAATTTTTGCTCTGCTCGATGTGCTTCATACAATCCTTCGTGGACCTCTCCTAAGGCCCAAGCTACTTCATCATTGGCTAAACACTTTAAAAGCAAGCCTTTGTGGCTTCTTTTGAACAAGTCAGTATTGACCATCAAATAATTTAATGTTTTATGCCTAAGTTGCTTACTAACCTTAGCCGATGGATTCTTCAGTTAACATGATAATTTCAATCCTCCAATCGACCGAGTCATGGCTGTTGCTATACAAAATTGGCTGATGGAAAGAGTCGATTAATTCCTTAGCAGCATGTCTTCATACCTCGATGCATGCTGAGCTAAGTTATTGGCCTCGTGGGTTTCTCTTCTTGGCAAGTGTACTAGTATMGCTTCAAAAAATTCCCTCGATAAGGCTTGTGTTTCCTAGTACAAGCCGATTAGGTTGGCATTTGAACAAATGTAGTCTCCTACCAACTATCAAATGACTAGCAGAGAGTCTCCTATGATTGAAACAATTTGTGCTTTCATTGACAAGAGAAAATGAAGACCTAGGATCAAAGCTTTTACTCTACTTGATTATTTGATCCCCTTTTTTCTAGCTCGAATATGATACTTCCCTTGAGACTAGCTAGGCTAGTGACTGTATTGCCGGCTCCTTGTTAAACTATGAAGCCAGATTCATGATCAAGCTTTGGATAAACTCGAAGGTCAAGTTAGTGGATAAAAGCTGAATTGCCTTGGTTATCTAGATAGAGGTTATGTTGCCATTGTCTCTTATCTCTAAATCTCTTGAATACATATCTAAACAATATTCTTGAGTGAAGATTATCAAATCCTAATCGATAATCTTGTGAGGCTTCGTAATTAAGAATACTAAGTTATCAGGTATTACTAACTGAGAGTTCTAGCTTAACAAAAGTCTGTAACAATCTTCCAGTTTCTATATAGTGGAATCTGCAGCAGCAATAGGACGTACCTTTCATTCGAGAGGGAACCTATATAAATTTGTGTGTTCTTTAAACTTTTGCAGTTTACCTTCATTGTTAATTGATTTCTCTGGATAGAGGAATTAGATTCTGAGTAACTAATTCCTAACACTCCTGCCCCAAGCTAGTTTTAGACACATCAAAGGTTAACTTTCATGATTTCATCCCTATATAACTTTGGACTTTTGACCAAGGATCAACCGCTTCAAGGCATGGATATTCTACTTGAAAATTGGCTATTGCCTGGTCTTTCACGGCTTTAAGGGGCACATAATTCAATGAGAGTGCAGCTAACTTCACAGCCCACCTTATCAATCTTACTTGTAAGACTAGCTGATCCAAGAGAAAGTGAACCAGGTCCACTTAGTAAATAACATTCACTTCTACCGGCAAGAGGTAATATTCTAACTTAGTGCAAGCATGAAAAAGTGCGGCATAATTTCTCAATGGGAGAATACATTGATTCTGCATCATTGAGACTTCGACTGAGGTAGTAAATGGCTGTCTCGATTCCTTTATCATCATCTTGTGTCAATAAATAGACGATTTAAGTCTCCGTGGGGGATACGTATAGCTTTATATTTTGTCTCTACGTGGTGAAACAAAATCGGTGGTTTGGAAAAGCTATGCTTGATCTGTTCAAAGGCCTCCTAATGTTCTACCTCCCATGTGAAATTCTTGGCTGGCTACAACTTTAGCAAAGATTAGAATTCTTAGTTTCCCAACCGAGTTTGCCCAGGATCTCAGTAAGAAGTTAATCTTGCCAATTTAGCTTTGCAATTCTTTCTTATTTCTTAGGGGCCTGGCTTCCAATATTGCCTGAGTCTTATTGGCATTGACTTCTATCCCTCTTTGGTGAACAAAAAAAGTGGAGTAAATGCCCAGCTAATACCTCGAATGTGCACTTAGTAGGATTCATCAAGTTGTGCCGATGCATCCTCAAGAAAGACTTTTCCAGATCGGCTAAATATTGGGCAAAGGTGGTTGATTTAACGACTAAGTCATCGATGTAGACTTCTGTGTTTTGGCCTATTAAATCATGGAAATCATGTTCATTGCCCTTTGGAAATTGCCCTCACATTTCTTAACCCGAATGGCATGACCCTCTATTCGAACAAGCCAATTGCTCTCGGGCACCTGAAAACCATTTTGTGGACATCGCCTTCGATTGCAAAAGTTTTGATTGTAGTCGAAGTATCCTTCCATAAAGCTGAGAAATCTATTTCCTGTGGCTGAGTCAACAAGCATATTTGCCATGGGCATAGCATACTCGTCTTTGGGGATGGCTAAATTTAGGTTTCTAAAGTTAATATATATCCGGAAAGTTCATGGCCTAATGACAACTTAGGAAAGTGACATGGCTAGAATTTCAGGGAATAGAAGATAGCTTCGCGTCATATGGATGTCAGTCGAGAATGGACTCAGATCGTCTGGGATGACTTCCATGTCCCACCCTACAAAATAAGTTGCTAGTGAAGGGTGGAAGGGATGCATTGATTGGCATGAACCAATCTGGCCCTAGAAGCACCATATAGGCTGGTTTAGCTGGTAGCACAAAGAAACTAGTCATACTAGCCTTTCACTCGATTATGATGCTCATAATTGGAACTCCCTTTATTTATATGGAATCCCCTGGAAAATTAGTCATTTGAATATTAGTATCCATGAGATCAATCGATGTCTTACCTAAACATTTTAGCGTGGAGAGGGGCAAGACATTGAGAATGGCTCCTCCATCAACAAACACTCGGCTAAGTGGATAATTGTCCAAATGAGCCTTGATGTATAGTGGTTTGAGATGATTCACCATTTTCTTGGTCAGCTGACTGAAAGACATCTACTACTCAGCTAATAAGGAGTCGGCTGCGGGCAAAACCAACTCGGCAACTGCTTTCTCAAGCGATAAAATCTCATGTTAGGAAACTTTGGCCAATTTGTGTTCTTGAATTCAACCAGTAGTAAACTGACGACATTGATCTCCTGATCTGACTATTTCCCAAATGACTTCAGAAGCTCTTCGAGCAAGGCTCGTTATTGGGCTTTTTGTCTTTGTTCTCTTTTTTTCTAGGTCTTAGTCAAGTATAAGAGCAAAAATGGATTGACAATCTTTTGAACAGCTCAGATTTCTAATGTCATGGTTTCCTCCTTCAGATGAAACTTAGCAATGCTTCCAACTCTACTYATAGCTAATTTTTCGAATACGGAAGGCTTACTATCCAACCGAACAAATGATGAAGTGGTCATGCTAGGAGAGGAGGGCTACTATTGTGAAAAATTCCAAAACCCTAGATCTGCAAAATCRAAACGCAGAAATCCAAACATACATCGAGTTAAAAAAACAAATTTAACGAAAATGGAGTAAACAAAGACTCAAGACAAGTACAGAAATCCTACAAGACTAAGCTGGAAGATAAAATTGAAGATGAGATCTGACTAAGTTGCCAACTTTACAGTTCTACAGCTCGAATTTTTGGACTTTGGGTAGTGAGTTGAAATGGAAATTGAGGAATTTTGAAGGAAATTTTACCAATTGATTTGTCTGTGTTGCAGAAATAAAGAAAGCGTTGACTCAGGGATGGGGCCTATGAAGTCCCCTTCATCTCTCACATTGTAACACCATTGACAAAAATCAAGTTTCAGAGGATCTGGGGTTGACTTATGTAGTTGATAGTGAGAAGSGGAGCATATATATATAGAGAAGAGAAAGAATGTTATAAAAAAAATGAGATTTTGTACTTAGCTACTTATTTGGAAATGTTTCGAACAGTATTATACGGTTTAAATATAAGAAGTGACTCATCAGTAATGAAAAGATAAAAGTGTCATACTCTTATCCCAAGTGTGATTGGTGAAATGATAAAAGAGATATTTTTATCTAAAATATAAAACGTGAAAAAGATAAAAGCGATATTTTTATATAAAGTGCAATTGGTGAAATGATAAGAGCTATATTTTTATCTAAAGTGTATTTAATGAAATGATAAAAGCGATATCCCTTATTCAATATGTAGTCGATGAAATGATAAAAATACTTGTATTAATATAAATTAGCACGATTCAATATTAAAKAAAGAAAGATGAAATAAGCTACTATTGTGGTACTTTTGTGAATTTGGTATAAAGCATTTTTATGTTGTTACAAGACCCTGAGGTGTCTTCTCCTGCCACTACTACTTCTTTTTAGCCGAAGCGGCTGTCATCACACTGGCATTGGCTACTGAGAAGGGGTCCGTGTCCACCAATGATCCTTGGAACTTTTTATCTGAAAAATGAAACCGCTCCTCCTGGATAGCTCTTTGTATGATATCTTGAACACCACACAATAATTGGTGCCGTAACTAAATCAGTTGTGCCATATACAATACCTCTTTCCTTTTAACCTCTCAAAAGAATGAATCCTCTGCCAGCTAAGACCTTGATCCTCTTATCTTTCAGCAACTGATCAAAGAACTGATCAGCTTTTGATATGTTAAAAGAATAACTCGGTTGGTCCCCGAGCTTAAACTCTTCTTTCCCTCGCATAGGTTTCAGCATAGGGCAAGTATATGGTAATCCCTTCGGAAGCTCGATTGCCATGATCTTGGCTGGCTCGTCTTCTTTTGAATCGACTATATCATTGATGACTGAAATCATGGTTTGTCCTTTGCTAAACTTGGCTGCTCAAAATTTWTCTTTATCTTTGATGAACTCTTCTGAACAGATTACATGGGAAAGTAACCTAGACAAATCTGAAAACTTCTGTAGGATGAGCTTCTCCTTTAACTGTGGATTCATAYGACCGATTGCTATTCTATCATACTCAGCTTCGGCAATAAAGTGGGACATCTTCCTTTCATTCGCCTAAATCTCTCCAGGAAATCAGCCACATCTTCATTGGCTTTTTATTTTACGGCAAGCAAATTTGCAATTGATACCTCTCGAATAGGCCTATGGAATCTCTTGTGGAAGAGGCATTCCATATCAGCCCAACTGTTGGCCAAATTGGGAGGTAGGCTAGCGTACTATGTAAAAGCCACTTTAGTTAGTGATAAAGAGAAGAGCTGTAGTTTATGTAAGTCACTATTGCTGAGCTCTCCACATTGAGCCATGAATCAGCTAATGTGTTCCATTGTCGTTTTATCATTATTTCCTGGGAAAGTGAATAGTTCAAGTGTCTTGTATCCTCGTGGCATGACAGTTGCATAGTTTATCCACTCTCGGTATGGTTTCCTATAAACCAAGCAGTTTTTGCCAGCAATGTTGAGCTCAAACTATCTTGTTTGTATATTGTTTACTGCACTGGAATCAATTGGTGCAAATGCTTGTGCTGACTGAATTCCTGGATTGGTTAGTGGTTGTCTTTCGAACTAATATGCCCTTTATGGATAATACCCCTCTTGTTACACTCTATCGAGAGGGGGTATCCGTTCTTGTGCTTGAGGTATTTGTGTTCCCACAGCCGGCATTATTTGCCACATATTGAAACCCTGGGCTTGTCTAGAAGGAAAATTGGGTAGCATAATCTTGTCGTCTAGTAGCCTGTTGGGTGTACTACCTGGTATATTGGAAAAATTGAAACTTGTGGTAAGAAGGGATTAGAGACTTCCTGAGTTCTGTAGGGTATCGGCAACCCACTGGGCTGTGATGACCATGCTACATGAGGTTGCTATCTAGATGAGGTATGGCCAATCGTCTGGGAGGCGTTTCTTCGAGCCATCGTAATAAGGTCCCGGGGGAGCTGCTGCATTGGTGGAGCCCATATTTGTACTACCTCCAGACTTTCCAAAAGGTGATTATTCATTATAGTAGAAGGAAAAGTGACTGGAACAAGGTTAGAATATTTTGGGATTCCACGTTGCACTAAACCTTGAATCACATTCTGCAACATAGGCCTAAAAACAATAGTAACTACTAGATTAGATTTTGCATTAACTCACCTGTGTATTACTTTATAGTGAATCGGATGGGCAACAAGGATGCTAGACCTATCTGTTCGGTAGTCGATGTCGATGGATCTCTACAACTAAGATCCGTTTCCAGGGGAAAACCCGGCCTTTCTAGACTTTGCCAGGCAATGCTCACCTAGTCGAGCTGCGACATATTTGTAGTGGATGTGTCTTGGACACAAGTTTGATTTCTATAATTTCTAGCCATGATTTCTCGGCCAAAACTAAGTTTCATGCACATTTAACAGGTCCCACGAGGCGTGCTAGTTGTATTGGTGTGCAAATTTGCTTAGCCGACTTAGCTATCCTCGTTGTGGGGTACTAAGCTTTTCAACAAAATGATGCACGAGTTCTAGCTATTTAACGATATAATTGGCTCAATAGATCCGTAGCAACCTCTTTTTTGTATGTGAAATTCTTGAGTTAATTTTAGTAAGTCCTCACAAAGTGTGCAAATGAAACGTGCTAACCAGAAAAATTATGGGGTGTGWGTGCTATGGCTAAGAAAAGCTTGAAATAAAGCGAGTTAACTAAACTAGTGATTATGTTGATTGAGGAAATGGTGCAGTTAATAAGGTGAAACAAGTTAAGTAATCCTATGTAAGCTGAAAAGCTTTTAAAAAAAGCAATAAAGAAAGTACTAAAGAAAGCAAAGAAATGGACTATGCTAAACGGCTATGCTTTTAAGGCTGGAAATGCTTATCATCTAATAAAGAAAATGAATAAACGTTTTAATGCATAAACATTACACAAATATGTTATAAATCTATCGTAATAAAGCCAATGAAATTAATTAACACAAGAAAAGCTGATGAGACTAGCTATTTAATGAGAAAAAAATTAAAAAWGAAGGTAAACTGCTTGATTGTTGTGTTGATTGGTTGGGTTTGTTTCGGCTTTCTCTTTTCTTATTTATACACCACTTGAGCAACATTTTCTTGTCGACTAATAGCCGAGAAAGTCAGCTACTTTTAAGCCATGTCTCGTTCTTCCATGCTATCGACCAACATCCACCTTAATCTGCTATTCTGTTAATTATGCCCCTTGATTTTTTGTCAAGTCGTTATGGTTTTATCTGATTGCCGCAGATTTCCTAGCTTTCCACTATTTATGTCGATTCGGCAAACTTTTTTCTCTTGCTTCTTGATCATTCTCTGATCCGTTCCTCTACTTAATCTTTCATTAATTGTTGGGTTTCTGAATCATTTGGACTCCTTCTCCCTCAGACTTATGTTTATTCTGACCTTGCTTGACCAACGATTATTTTCTATTTCAATCGTTAATATTGATTATTTTTAAGCATCAACAGTTTTACATGTCGAATAAAATATAAACTAAATCGAGGACTCATGGCCTAATGAATCCTTAGGAAATTAGACAAATTGGGTTATAATTATAGGCATGACAGCCATGTTTATGTTTGATGCGAGTAATACAATCCAAAGCAAGCAAATATTTAGATGCATGAAGGTTCACCAAACCCTCAGTGCGGTTTTGTATGGTCAACGTTCGTACGGCTTTGCTTGCGTGCCTTCTTCCATTTTAACAGATGAATCGACTTGTGGGGCACTCCAAGCAAGAATGCTGGCAGGAGCAATTACGGAGCATCATCAGGCGGAATTGTAGCCGATCATGATGCTGCCTGCCACCATTAGTTAATCACTAGTCCTCCTCGTAATATGACCATCATATTTCAGCTTAACTAACAACGGAAAATATAATATTGGATAATAGTACTTGGGAGACCTAGAGGCAAGGGAAGGAAATGGCGGGCCTTGTGGCTAGTACTTARGGAGAGAGGAAGAAGAACGATAATACTAGTAGGTTTAGAATTTTATTAGATCGCTTGTGATGTGATCTGATAGTACATAACATGTATTATGTTATATTATTATGTAACTCATTACAAGAAGTAAAAGACTATATTGTACTTGAAATTGAGAATTCGGAGGAATTAAACTAACTTCTATCCGGAGACCATTGGTACCCGATTTTCATTTTTCTAATAAATCATTAAAATATTATCAAAATATATATATATTTACAAAATAATGAWCCTAACCAATTTTTTTACTGAACAAAAACTTATAAAGTAACAACAAAATGTATAAAATTATGTTGATTTCAAATTTAGTTTTTTAATATTTTGACTTGAAAATTCTTCAATTAAAATATTACAATCAATATATTCTACGGCACGATTTTTAATAGACAATATTACCAATAAAATATAGGAAAATTAATATTAAAAACTTAATTTTATTTGATTTAGGATTAGAACTAACTAAAAAATCCCTTGCATCAAATATCAATTATGAAATATTAAAAATATTAATATACGATGACAAAACTCACATCTTGAGAAACATTAACAAAAAGAAGAAAATTTGATTGTACCAATATTGCAATGAAGATCATACTGTATCACAAAACACTGCATCCCACAATTGTTCTTCCAGACAAATGTCAAATATCTTATTTTTTTCTTTGAATTTAATAGAATAAAGATGAATGTCATCTTAATTTTTTATTTTTTATTGATCTGTAGCAATAGTGAGTCACAGGAATATAGCTTCGTGTATGTAAAGAGACATTACTTTGATTTGTTTATTGATTAAAATACATAATATTGTATTGTTATAAAAAATTAAATTTTAATTTGTTAGATTATGAGTTTTTTATATTATATCTAATATAAATTAATGTTATATTAAATTAAAAATTAATATATTAGGCGGTGAAAATTAAACATATAAACATATAAGGACTACTAAATTCTGTAGGGCCCTTAAACTCACTCATTCTTTGGGTACTCAAGTGATTGCCTATATCGCCAAGCCTCAGGCCGCCTCTGTCTTGAAAACACGATTCTTATGTAAATTGCCTAAAAGTATATAGTGAATTGCATCCATGGAACAAGAACCTCATGGATTCTTGATGGCAAAATTTGATGCATATAGATTGGCTAGTGACGCTAGATCAAATTGATCAAATTCAGGTGAGACTTTCCAATAGCACTGAATGAAAGAAATATTTTCTTTTCTGAATTTGGAAAATAAATAATGGCCAAATTAGACAAGAAACACTTCGAATCTTCTACAGTAGTTTTCCACCATCATCTACAACGTTACTACGTACTGCAGGTTTATGAATAAATTGTGTGAAAAAGGTTTGAGGAAAAAAAAAAAGGTATATGCCTTGGAATGGAAAACTTGTTCATGTTCTGCTTCAGAAGCAACTCTTGGGGAAGACAAAGCCCCTGTGGGTTCCTCTTGCGTTGCTACAGTATGCCACTGTTGGCCTGCGAAGGCGGTTCAAGTAAGAAAGATTTATGTTTTGCAATGTGATTCCTCTGCATGGATTCGTAGCACTGCATTCGAACTTCATTGCTGCCTGCGTTGCTGAAGTTCCCTTTATGTTTCTGTATGTTACTTCACTAACTCTCACTCCTGAACTCTGTGATAAGTACCAAAACAGGAAATGCAACTATTAGTAATTCTAACAGAAACCAATCAATCGAATGTATAGCTACTTATCCACTGAATTATGTATACCTGATGAGGACATCTATTATCTGGGCAATACTTTTGATCAATGATGATGGGATTAGCCACATTTCTCATTATCAGGTTCTTGAAGAAAAGATTTCTAGCGTAGCCACCACTTGGTCTGGCCCATGATTTCACTCTAACTCCGTTTTGAGTTTTACTGAAAACTGAATCAGTGACTGTCACATTCTGGACACCTTCTTCATAGTCACTGTTGCCCAGACTGCCAATGCTGCAATATACATGTGGTAACTGAGTGAAGTTTGATGGAGAATAAAATGATACAAACTCGGAAGTAAATAATTTATTTGTTCTACCTAATGCCATGACCAGGGCCACAACCGATCTTGGAAATGAACAAGTTCATGGAACCAGGGCCAATAGAAATGCAGTCATCACCAGTTCTGATTATACTGCTCATTATTGTCACTCCCATTGATTTCCGTATATGAATTCCGTCTGTGTTTGGGCTTCCGCTAGGAGCTCTGATATTCAGATTCTGCATCTTCACGTTTCTGGAATTGCCGATGGCAATGTGAATCGATCGACTATCTAATGAAGTTAAGCCGCTCACGAGTACATCGTTACACCACATTAATGATATTGACTGCATTCCAAATGAAGAACTTATAATATCATCTCTGGCTAAGGATAATTTTACTGCACTAGTGCTTCGAAAGTTAGATCATCGTCTTCTCCTTACAATGAAAAGGTGATCAGTGTTGGAATCTTAATTTCATGAACTACAAATTAGACACTCGATGGTTTTGTTAGACCACTTGATATAGTTTGAATAGCTGAATAATTAGAACAAAAGGGTCCTTCTTCAACATGCATTGAATTAAGCAAAAAAAAAAATGTATTGGCTTAATTACCTTTGCTGCAACGGGGCAATTCTTCGCATGCCTCCTGCAAGACCAATAACGAGCTCCACGAGCATCAACAGTTCCACCATAGATTGAAAGCCTATTGACCTTATAGAACAAAATCCAGAAGTCAGAATTACCAAAAGCATAATGATCGTGGGGAGCAACAAGGGTTCCATCAATTCGAAACTCTATTCTGCTCCTGCATGGCCCACTAAAGGTGGTAGATTTCAACTTAAAAGTTCCTCGAGGCACATAAACGTTTGCAGGACTAGCGGAGCGGCAGGCAGCCTTCCATGCACGTAGGAACGCTGCCGTTGAATCTGTTCTTCCATCTCCTCTTGCACCATAGTTGACCACATTATAAGCCGAAGTAGGAGATAAAATGCTAATCACAAAGAGAAGGATTATCGATAAAATTGCCATTTTTCGAGATGAAGAGAAAGGATCGGAATAAGGATGAAGTTTCAGTAGATTGAAGAGATATATAAAGAATATGATAAGTGAAATTCAATGTTGATTCCCACGTTACGTACTGAGATATGTACGGTGGCGTGCATGGAAGCATCAAGATTCAGGAAAATAATTAATGTGAATACAACTTGGTAAAATATATGAATATAAGATCCATAAAGTACGCAAAAGAGCACAAAGAGAATTCGATCAGACATGTGAATACTGCTGTGCCGTCTGATCCTTGTAATAAAGTCTTCAATAGACAACTTCATTATGCATGTGCAGGAGTCGGCCAGACTGCATGCCAAAAAGGAAAAGTAATGGAGATAGATCTATTGATACATTCCTTCAAAAAAGAAAAAGAATCTGTTGATACAGATCTATATATGGTACATCTGCTAATAATTTCATATATATATATAGCACCAGAATTTAGTCGATCAAACGGTTAAATATATACGTGCAGATGAAGTTATAAGAAGGCATTCCAATGTTGGAGAAATTGTAATACCCCGACCACTCGAGGGTCGTTTTACAATATTTAATGCTATATAGGATTAAAAGGTAAAATTAATTAGTTAATAACTCAGAGAAATAAATAATAATTAGAGAGACTATTAAACAATTTTATTAAAATTTAAATAAAAAGAAACGACGTTTTTTTTCTTCTTTCATATTATGAACGTCATGAGAAGACAGAAGGTCGATGTCAGAGTTTAGAAGCCAAGAAGGAGTACTCTCTGCCACTTCAAATGCAATTATAATAGGTAACTTGGCACCCTCCTTTCTATTATTTAATTATAGATGTGGGACTATAAAAAATTTGTTATTAATTGTGGTGGGTTTAGGGTTATTATYTACTTTGGGGATCTAAATAATTAGACCCTATTTTGTTTAATTGGTATTAAGGAATGAACTAGAAGGCCTCGAGGAGTAATAATTTGGTATATTTTCATTTGAACCACCGATTGATGAATGTGAGGTAAGTGGACATAATCTCTTTTTCTATATTTTTAGTTAAATTCTTTGTTACTATAACGTCTAAGTTTGAGGAAGTTTGAAAGTTATGTTTGGGACATTGTTTGATTTAGTTCTGGGAGGAACATGTTTCACATAATTGACCCAACTAGCATGAATAAAAAGCTAAACCTTATTATTTTGGTTGACGTAGCAGAATTATAATTAGACCTCAATTCAGAGTTTTACCTTAATTTGACTTTGTCCCAAGATCGTCCTATTTATGTTTAGTAATATATTAGAAGATTTTTTTTTTTTTAAATGGTGAATTATGTTATAAGGGTTTTGTGTTAATTTCTTACTTGGTAACCTGAATGTTGTCGCTGATTTTATGTTTTTGATTTTGTTTTGGAAGATAAAAACTGTTGGATATTGTTAGTTTCTTTTAAAATAATTTTTCCTTGCCCCGGTCTTCCGTTTTAATCTTCCTAGACGTTGTAGTCGACACAACGTGCTTTCCTCTTTTGTTTTCTTTGTTTCTTTCTGATTATCCTATTTCTTTTTCCTTATTTTCTTTCTTTTACCGTGATAAGTGCTCTTTTCATTTGTATAAGTTTTCTCTGATGCTTTGTTTGTTGTTTGCCTATAATATGTCATGTAGAGATGCTCCCTATTTTGGATAATTTAACTTGTCTTCATCCTAACTTTTCGTTGATTCATTTCTTCGTCACTTCTTTGTTTAGTTTATTTAATTTCCTCCTCTTTGACATTTTTCTTGCTTTTCCTCTTTTGCTCATCACTTTTACCTTGTATTTATTTTGTTTTCCTCGTGACAAATAGATTGTATTATCTCTTGCAGTCATGTTCCTTCACCTTCCTCATAACCACACTTCGTGCTCCGCTTCCWATTTCATTTAATTCTCTTTATTGTTACTTTAACATATTTACATTAGTTCTGGTTCTCTTTTCTTGTGCATATACCTCCTCCCTATTACAACAAATTTATATGAGCTAATTATCGATGATTTTTTAAAATGTTTTAAGAAATTTCAAATTTCATTATAATCAAATTAAGAAAACATTGTTCAATCCCAATAAAAGGGATTGCTCTACTTACTGAGTATGTTTACTCTCACCATCCCTTCTTCCTTTCAGAATAGAAAACTTTGGAATTTGAGTTCAACAAAATCGCTTGGGAGTGAGACATGGCAAATCCTGAATTGAAGACTAGTGTAGGGTAATTTAAGTTCGTATGTTACTCAGATTATAATCATACATTGAGGAAATTTTGAGTCATTATTAATTGTGATTGTAAATGAATATGGAAGAAAAGGGCTTTTGTAACTTTTATTTATGGTTTGATGCTTTTAGAAAGCTTTGATCTGTATGAAGGTCTTATATTCTGTAAGGAAAACCTTAGAGAATACAGTCGTGTCACATTTCGGATTTGACTGACATTGAAACGCGACAAAAATGGTTGAGGCCATAAGAAACGCCTAGACAAAGCCGCATTACACTATGATCCTCAAATTGGCTAACTTTAATAGATGAATATTAGCAGCTTCCTTGTTTTCACCTATCTCCTCAAAGAAGATAGTATCAATAAGCCAATCAAGCAATGTGAACAGAGAGAATTTTGGCATCAAAACGTCTTGACGTATCCAAGATCTACCTGAAGTTGAAGATTATGCTTGCGTTCTACCAAAAGCCAACTTTCATGCCTACTACCCATGAAAGTAGGACATGCAACTGTTTGTGAAGTTGTGGCTAAAATGGAGCCTTGGACCACAAGTAACTCACGCACTTTGGTTAAGTATAAGAATCATGAAGAACAAAGAAGAAAGGACGATCAACTCCACAAACATATCATTTTATCAAATTCAATTATCAATTCTAAAATTTACAACTTTAATATGCTTCATTTGCTCAAATTCATAACTTGCTCAGCTAGCTTAACTTAGATTTATTTAACTTTCCATAGATTCATCACTTTCGTAGACTTTATGCCTCACTTTAGATTAAGATTTGAAGTTATATTTCTATTGTAGTTGTATTATATAAATTGTTGTTCATCCTTTAATCAATAAATCTCAATTTTCATCRCATTTATCTCATTGCCAGCTTGTGCTATAGGATTAACAAATTTACACACACTTGGACTGAAAGCCTGCTTTAGTAATCTTATGGATCCATCCTAAAAAAGGAAGGTTCTAGGGATCTAGCAGCCCATCGGATATCTAGCCAAAGCTTCGACTTGCTGTGTTGACTTGAATATCTTGATACAAGTCGAATGATTGATTCTCAATATTAGTCTTTTCAGGCTTAATCACTACAAGAAATCTGTTTATGGTGTTTTTTTAGGCTTATAGATGGTCTATTAGGATATTTTTTATGACATGGTATTTTTTAAGAAATGTCCTTATCTAAGCCATTGGGATAGGACTTTTAGTGTTTACAAATATCTTAATACAATAATCACTAAATAAATAATTTAAGACGTACAGAAAYATCATTTAAAGCTTTATTAAGGATGTTTACGAATGCCTCAATGTCTGTTCTATAATTATGCATTTGACCTTTAAAGGCACTTTGAAACATGATAAAATATTTATTTTATAATGCAAACAAACATCGAAATAAGTATTAACAAGGACGTTTTTTGATACCTTTACATTGTTTTTTAAGTTTATGTACTTGATAAGTAAAGACACTCCAAAAAGTCACAAAATGTATATTTTATAACACTAACAAACGTTGGAATAGCTCTCGACGTTAGTTAGTACCTTTGTGTTATTTTAACACAATTATAAGCATAGGAATATATATATCAATTAGGACATTTATAAAAGCCTTTAAATTATTTATAAAGACACTCAAAAGCATCTTAAAATCCATTTGTCAAGGCATTCTCAAGTGCCTTAAAACATTTATATTTTTACATTCTTTCAACCACATCATATATCTCAATAGTCAAAAATTAAAATGTTATATCAAAAGTCTTTAATTGGACTTCAATAGATTGTCATAAAAGAAAATATCTTCAATATCTTATACAACCAACCAAAAGTCCAAACTTTTTAACAACTCCAATATAACTTCAAGTACAATTCAGAAATCAATTTTCGAAAGTAAGTACAAGAATGATAAAGTTCGTTATCATTTCAAAAACATCCAAGAACCCTACATAAAATCTCTTCATCGAACATTTTTGTAGTACATAAGTTACTTCATTTGAATCTTCCATCAAAATCTGTATTATACCAAACATCAACAATTAGTAGCAGAATAATGTTGATAGAATTGAGATTTACAAAAAATTACAGAAATCAAGAAAATCCAGATATATCTAGGACTAGATAGGCCAATATAGAAAACACAAACTTTTCATTTCAAACCTAAAATATGAACAAGCCTGAGTCATCATAACACTTCACCAAGTCCCAAATCGAAAAAAGAATCACATGWATCCATTGACTAGTAGTCAAGGACAGAAAAATAGGGGGGAAATTAGAAAATCCAAATCGATCATCAAAAACCCAAAAAATGCCTTCACTCCCAAATCATAAGATATTCAAAAGTCCACCATATTGATTCCTAACCAAATATCATAAAATCACTCAGATTCTAATGAAACTGCAAAATCATGGGGAAGGAAAGAACTATCACAGTAAATACCGAAGTAAATCATTAAACCGAAACACATTCAGAAGCTGATCAATATGGTTAATTCAGAAGTCCCATGAAAAGAAAGAATCACATTCAACCATTAAACAAGAAAAGACCCAGACTTACCAGCCTCGATACCAAGATTCATGATTTCTTGTAAAATAAACATAAAATCCAAGAAATTTACTAGAAGTACATACTTTTCTAGTGTTTATTTCCACATGAACATACTCTTAAGATTCATTAGAATATTCTACATGCAATATATATTTTGTGTTCAATAAGGGATGCTTAAATATTATGCATTTAATTGCATATCGAATGATAAGTGCATAACTAACTGCAAGCCAAATAGTAATACATGCATTAGCTTATATTGTACATATTAAGAATATTAATAATCACTAGTTATTAGGCATAACATTATTTACTTTCATAAGCTCCAAATAGTAGGAAGAAATGAAGGGAATAAGGATATATGAATAGCTAGCTTCAATGTCCACCATCACTGTGTTCCCAAAAACATCAAAAAGCAAACAATTGCAGGTCCAAATGTAGAGTTAAAGAAAGACAGAAAATCAACGAACATAAATAAAGCCCTTACTAGTTGAACATGATAGACAAGATACTGAATTCAACAAACTAAACTTCCAACATTGTTATCAAGAATAGAATAGATTCCATAAAATACAAGTAAAAAGATTGAAAACAGATGCATAGATAAACCAAACTTCTAACATTGCATATTACCTCTGTTAGATTAATTGATCACCATAACATAACCTAAATGAACTATAGACCTATGTTTGGAAGCTCTCAATGACATGATATAAATATTTTTTATCCATAAAGGAAGCCTCGAACTTGTTTAACCACAAAGATCTATCAAAAAATATTAGCCAAGACAACTTTGCAGCAAAGTTTACATCACAAAACAGATTGAACAAACTAAAAATTAAAGAGTTCCAAACAGAATTAGACATATTTAATGACATTTGCTTTAGGAAAAGTCCTTTTCCATAGAGATTCCTTGTTCAACCTATTGTTGCAAAACTAGGCATCCACAAGCATAATAAAATTAATGATCATAGATTCCAAGCATTATTCTAAGATCCAACATGTGATATAAAATATCTTTAGATAGTAGAAACTTACAAATGTACTCTGTTTGGGCAAAAAATGCTCTTAATCTTCCTCCTTTCATGACACCTAGAAACAATGAAAAAATGATAATGGATGGACAATTACTCTTGGACTAGAACATAAATTAGCAATGTGGACAAATTAATAAATTGAATAGTTAAGTATAATATCAATAGCAAGGCCAGACAATGGATGTTCCTACTGCATCACCAAGAACTTTCATAAATGAAATAGGTTTCATTAATGGTTCATCTTCATTCAGAACATGTTGCACATTCACCTTACACCATTTTTCTCCTAGATGATGCCTACCAAATTTCTTAGATGGATCCGCTGAAACAATATATCATTTTTCTACAATCGTCTTTTGATCAGCTACACTTTTTTAAAACTACAAAGCATTAACCTAAGCAAAAGAGATTACTTAAATTATCCTGGATATTAATTTTGCATGAAATACAACATAAAATATATTATTGATGTAGAATCAACTTTACCACTAATGGTCAAAGATTTTTATCGATTCTTGGTGGTAGTTGACTTGAAGAAGACAACAGAGGCATAGCATTGTTGGTGGATGGACCGTTTCGATCTTGAAGCAATGATAGGAGTTAGGTGTATCTTTCTTCTTGTTGATTGAACTTCTCGTTCATTTGCTCCATGAATTGAATAAAAAGACAATGAGGGATAATTTTTTATTTCAAACTTGAAAATTCATCCATTGGAGTTAAGCCTAATCCAAGCATTTTGGTTCTTCACCTATTACTTGTGAGAAAACATCTTTTGGGCCTACTTTTYCTTGTAATCCAGTTGGAAGTTGGCTAGCATGTGAATCCATCTCACTCTTCCAATCACCAATAATAGGAAATGAAATGAAAATTCATAAAAAAAGAATTCAAGTTCAACAACAACAGAAAAAGAATAAAATGACTTACTATAATGTTGGCTACCGAATTACTTGAAGGTGACCATTTGAACTTGTCTAACAATTTTTGAATAGCTCAGCACGCGATGGAGGATATCAAATTTTTTTTGTTTCCCCTACAATGGACATCTTTTGCATTGAAATACAATAAAGAACTTCCAATGAGTAAATAATGCAACAAAAGACATGAAGTCAATTCCATTTCTTCAGCAACTTGTGCAAATGGTTTCTTTCTAGTTGCATGATTCATCGTTTTTTTCTTCCTAATATCCTTGTTTCCAACACTTTTCTTCTAGGAACGAAAAAAATAATAGAACAACTCAAAAAATAAGGAAGAACTAATAATAATTAAGAATAATGTAACATAGTTCCTAATAAATATAAGTTTACCATAGGTTTCTCTTCACCCCAGTATTCAAGGAGTTTCTTCCAATGATCTTCATAAACTCGTAAATCTCTGTTGGCAATTTGAATATCAATGGGCTTTGATGGATCATAGTAAGCTCTTTTGTAGTCGGCTTTAAAACTCCATTTTTTACCTATATATTGCAATATCCGTCCTTCCGATCCATGAGTCACAATGTAATATCTCTATAATCCCAAATCAAGTTGGCAATGTTCCCATTAATTCATTTAAGAATGAACAATGGATTAAAAGAAATAGAAATTGACTCATATACATGTGACAGATACCTTAACAGTAGCTATCATCTCATCAAAATGATCAGTTGGCATGAATCACCAATCTTTAATGTCTTGAGGTGCAAGTTGGCCATTTCTAGCCATTTTCAAATGATCAACTTTTCTCGGTCCATTTTCCGTGGCACTTGAGATGAAGCAGACATATTATTAAAGAAGGTTTAGAAAAGTTTTTGCATCCAAGATAAAGTTCATGTTGGGAATCATAAACCAATTTGTAAAACTTCTCGACCTCTACGCCCCTTCCTCCATTACTATCTTCATTAACATCCTCAATAAAACCATTTACATATGAAAATGGAAATGCATCACCTAATCATCCTTCCATATCATGCACGTGTGTGTTTGGTAAATTATTTGAAGTAGTTACACCATTGTACCCTGATTCTCCATGTATTACCCAATCTGTATAGCTTGGAATAAAAATCCTAACAATCAAATGTTCTCTAGTCTCGTCTTTTTTTACAGGTATGCCAATCCTGCAATCCTTACATGGATAATAAATCACCCCATTTCTACTTTTATTAGCAAAGGCAAAATCCAAGAAACTTTCAACGCCATTTTGATACTCYGGATGCATCCTTGGTAGACTCATCCACTTCTTATCCATAATTCTATTTATTCCTTGACACGTACAAAAATATTACCATTATACAAAAAGTGCCAAACATAAAATATGAAAAGAATGGTCATGATATATTGATTTTACATTTCATAATTCAGCTTGAAATTGTAAAAACTTTCATCCTTTAACTTCCACAGATTTTTCTATTATTCTTTTTCATAGAAAACAACCCCCAGCATGATGACGACAAGACAACAACCAGTAATTACATCAATTTCATATAAAACTTGATATAAATAGCGTAGAGATTTAAAATAGTTAATGAATACATACATGTAAAGAAAACTATACTTATGGACAACCTAAAATTTCAATAAACCTCATACTAAATAAGAAAGGTGGAGTATAATGATATGCAAGCAGAACAAATTATATGGTAAGTAGAACAAAAGAACATCAGTCTAATGTTTTTTTAGAAATAAGTAAAATTTAAAGACTTTTATGCCTCAAAGTTATCTTCCAGCTATGTCTCAACTCTCCTCTGTCTTCATGTAGAATAATTTACCTTTAGGCTATAGACCAAGAACTACAATAAAGAAAGAAAGAGGGAGGAAAGTGCAATTCTTGTAAGGTAACTTTCACCTATCAGTTAATTTGTTGTAGTACACTCCTTTTCAGATCCCCTATAGCTTCAACAGCCTCTTTTAGCTGAACAGTTACCGTTGAAACCTATAATTCTTATTTTCTTAATTGCATTTTGGATGAATGAGTAAATTGATAATTTTGCATTCTTATGCTGCCAAATGAGTTTTGAAACCTAGTAACAGGAAGAAGTAATAACATAATACGAGCCAGAATAGACTACTAAAACACACAAAATGCTAATAGCAAGATGAGAATAATGTATTATTATTGATAAAATATGTTGATAAGGTAGGTGATCTCCAGAAAAAAAAAAAAAAAAAAAAAAAAAAAAAAAAAAAACTTCAAAAACAATCATTGTTATATAGAAGACATGTGAATTCACAAGAAATATCATTCCAATGTATTTCTCTAGTCTATCATAACAGACAACATTCCTAACAATATTATGAAATCAGCCCTCAGGAGGAACATCAAAATGCTGCCTAGGAGAGAACGACAACCTTCTTTCAGCAATCAACAACATCACTTAAACAACCCAGAGATGCAGACTTGTCCTTTAGGGTTTGATGCTACAGTATGATGCTCCAAGTTCACTGCCAAAACACAAATGGAAGGGGAAACAAAATGCTATTGGACCCACAATTCATTTTTCTATCACAGCCCACTCTTTAACGGCTCTCAGTATTGGGTATTGATTTATTTATCTATATGCCTAAATACCCAATAATTGCATGTACAAAATTAACATCTCAATCAATTTTCAACATAGACTTTACTTTGGCCCCCAGATAAAAGGCAGGATCACACCTTGGAGGTTTTTTATACAAGAAGTAGCATTGAGAATGACATGCGATTATATAACTCAATACCACAATCATTTTACAAATGTTATTACATCCCAAATTATGACATAAACCTCACATTCAAACTTTAGAAGGATAACAACAAATTACAAAATCAGGTAGATGGGCATTGTGGTAGCAGTATAGCAGAAAGGTGATGGGTGAATGAAATTTAGGGAAGTTTCACTTCAATTCACACTTTGTCATCATGATGAGTTCTACTCTCACAGGGAATAAAATGATGGATACACTGAGCAATCTAGCAATATATTAATTTTAAGTAATGTTTATTTGTATTGTCTTCTGCAACATTACTACAACAGAATAATTGCATAAATTGTAGTCTTCCAGCAGGGCAAGTAGCAAGACTGATATGACTAGATCTTAGACATGTTTGTAAATTATAATAAATAAAATTAGTCTAAACTCTCTTATTCTTTTTGGTGGAGGGATATGTGATTTATGATGCTATCATTTTATCAATAAGATTGACAAACTTGTTCCCCTTCCTCACTGATTCTATTACTGAAGAATGGCCATGGTTACAATTCTATTTTGTTGCAAATTTCCCCCTTATGGGAGAGCRCTACTTTCTTTGCTTGAAAATGAATTGAAGCTTGCATTCAAATAAGCTACACCTTTGGTTATACAGATTTATCTCTCATTAGCCATTATGCAGAGTAACTAAAGTAAGCTATAGGTACCTTAAGTTTTTGCATCTATAGGTAACAAAGTGAGCTGTAGTGCCATAGAACTCAGGCAACTATAAGCGTCCCAGAAGTTTCAGGTTTTATCATGATAGTCCACAATCCACTATTCTTGGATGAGRTAAACTTGCATCTAATCCACTTTGAATATGCACTTTATTAAAAACCTCTGTATCCATTTTGAATATGCAAATAATATGATACTGAATTGAAGAAGCTATAAAACAATGCTACAGTTCTCAAGAGGGGAAAATAAAAGGAATGTCTGAAAGCTGGTCAAAAGTTTATTTGCTTCATTTCTGTGTAGGATTTATTACATGGAGATCCACAGTTATAAGCTATAAAGGGATTGATTTCAACTCAAAAACAGTCACAACATCAAAATCCAAACACTATTATTTTTTCTTTTCAATTTTTTTAATTATTGTCTCTACAAAATTTCCCTACAACTACCATAAACTAAATCGTGGCCAGAAAAAGTCAAGAAGGATGAAATATAAACACGCATATCATAGTCCCTACACTTTCACTCAATGTGTAGTTCTTAAAAAGAGGGATCATCACACAGAGAAAAGCGGCAAAAAGCACACAAAACTAAGGGATTCGACAGCAAAGGGAAGCTTTCAACCGAACAACCCTATATATCTGCAGTAGCCAACACAAAACACCTCAAGTCTTATACAACTGCAAAGCTTCCAACCAAATTGTAGCAATTTTATAACCGCAGCAGCCCTAGGCATCTTGTTGGATAGGTGATTCCATGCGAAAGATGTCTCATAGTGGAATTTGAGGAAAATCGATCGGTACAGTGGAAGCAGGGGTAGCAGAAAAGAGATGGGTGAGGGAAATTTAGGGAAGTTTTGGAGGAGATTAAGTCTCTCATATCAATTGGAAGAAATGGGTGAGGGAAATTTTGAGGAATCAATTTGGGAAATTTGAGTGCTAAAGGATTTTTGGTTTGGAGGGTATTTTTCTAGCTTTCAGCAGAGTGATAAGTTTTGGAGGCAATGAATTATTTTTAGCTTTCAAAATGAGTTTCTTTCAGGCGTTTTATCCCTATAAGGGCACTTGTAGACATCAAAATTAAGCTTCTTTTGCTGACATTTCTGTAAACGCCAGAAAAGAGAGTTATTAAAGCGTTTGTATAATAAATGTCATAACAAATGTATCCTAATATGTTATTTTCTTGTTATGAATCCCTTCGATAGGTAGTTAGCTCATTAACAGCTGATACGTCAAAGATATACTTGAGCACAACATATGGATAGCAACTAATTTTAGTTTTTTACTTTGAAGCGAAAAGCTAAAATTAGCTTCTTTTAAGCATAGAGAATATCCTATATATATGAAACTATAATCAAGGCAAAGCCTTCATGAAAATGACATGCCTCATTTTCTCCATCAGGATCCCCCATCCGGAATCGAATGTCTTAATACTAATTTAATGGAACTGAAAATCAATGTTTTTCCCCAAACTTTTACAATTAACTTCCTTAATATAAAATGTATATGAGTTATTTTAACTTTATTCATGAATAAGGATAACTTGATAACTTACAATATGATCAAATATTTTCGTAAACATTAGAAACTAGGAAGACATAATAGGAAACAGAAAGATAGCTAACATATAGATTTACGTGGAAAATCCTATGATAGGGAGAAAAAAACCATGTGGCAGAAGTCAGAGAGATTTCACTAATGAAAAGGTCAAAGGTGATTACAAGATGAATATACCTTGTGAACATCACAACCCCACATGAGTCTCACCTCTCACCCAACTCTATGAGGGTCTTAAATGTTGAGACTCACATACTCTCATAGGAAATCACATTCTCCTTACTCTCACACCTCAATTCCTCATTCTTACAACAATATACATAGGTGTACAATAAGAAGACAAACCTATTCTAATTAGAAGTTACCTAATCTTAACTAAAACAACTTAATTAATTCTAATCAGGTAACATAAAACTCTAATCTCATTTAAACTAGATCCATGAGTTGCACCACAACTCTTTTGGGTCGAGAAGAATAGAATTTAGGTCACCGAACTCCAACAACCTCTAACTTGACGCTAATTTCATAGTCAATCTTTAGTGACCAACTTCTCTTGACCTTTTCCACACATGCCCTTAATGGCTTAACTCAATAGTGAAGCAAAATAGTGAGAGCACAACCGTTATTGATGAGAGTACAAATGTTACTACAAAGCTCCATCTTTAACCACAAGACATGATTTTGAGCAAGCAAATCCTACATCTTATTCTGCCATAACAAAAATCTGATGTTGCAATCCGAACATGAAACACAATATTTTACTACTTCTATTATCAGAGAAATATTGACTTTGATAACCTAGCTCTAATCCCTAAAGAGTTGGTATTAATGGAGATTTTATCCATAATAAAAACTCCATGATCAACCCCGCGTCTAGCTGATATATAACAATCCTCACCTCCAACAAAATACCATCGAGCCTCCCCTCAAACAATCATCTATATGTCCTCTCTCTCATTAGAAAGACCTTCCTCCATTATTGAGTTAACTACTCATCTTCATTTGGTATTCCATTGAAGTTGCATGCCTTATGTGAAACAACAAGTATCGCTAGCTCAAGAGCCCATTGTAAGYGTTTGAGGGCTTGCCATTTTCATCCGGCATTTCGAGGATTTTTTTTCTTTATTTGGCTAAGTTCGAGGCATGGTTTTGATACCACTCATTAAAAAATAGTCAAAAATAAAAGGAAATAGAAAGATATCTAACACATAGAATCACGTGAAAACCCTAGATAGGGAGAAAAACACGTTATGGCAGAAGTTAGAGAAATTCCACTAATGGAAAGGCCAAATGTGATTACAATATAAACATAGTTTGCGAACATCGCAATCCCACATGAGTCTCATCTCGCCCAATTCCGTGAGGACCTTACATGTTAAGACTCAGTACTCCTGCAGGAGATCACATTCTCCTTAGTCTCACACTTCAACCCCAAACCCTTAAAACAATATATATGTATGTATACGTATGTGTATATATATATATATATATACAAACTTTATCATTAAATTTTTGTACAAAGTTGAATGTGTACATTCAACTTGTATGTAATATAATCACCATATCAATCAATTTGTCCACTAATACTTAATCTACAAAATTAGCATTAATATAGTTTATATGATATATGAAATAAAATTCTAATATTCTCATAGAATGGAATGACATTTCCAACTTCTTTTACCATTTCGGCATTTAGTTTACGAAGCTGAAGTAAGAAAGACATTTCCACTAAAAGAAAAACTTGAGGAAAGGCTTTTCCAGAAAAATTTTAATTGACGCAAAAATTTAAAAATTAATTTACCCCTATCTTTTTATGCAATATTTTAAATGGCTGGTAGATATTTTAATTTGTAGTTTTATTCGATTACACAGACTAATTCTTAATTATTTTTTTATGCCATGATACAAATTTACAACTTTACTTAAGAAATTCTTTTTTTTTTTTTTTTGAAAAGGGAATGGAATTTCATTTAGCAAAAGTCTGCCTGAATGACTGACTGGATAGCAGGAGGACATTTTCAATCTATACTAAGGGACTATCAAGCTTGAAACCGATTCTGGCAACCTCACGAGCTGCACAGTTTCCAGATCGTCTAACGTGATGGCGCTTATAGTGGGCAAAGTTTCCTAGCAAAACCCTAGTATCATGCACAATGTTTCCAACGACAGATAAATCCTCGCCATGAGCTTGGAGCTTGCTGATGCCTGCAAGAGCATCCCCCTCCACAATTAGCTTCGAGTTAACGAAATCATTTTTCAATTTAACCATTCGAAGCCTGAGAATGCATCCGCCTGAAGCGCACAGAGGAACTTTGGTCCTATCACAGCCAAAGAAGCTAAGACTTCACCTCGTTCATTCCGAATGATAGTCCTATTTCGGTCGACGTAGTTGTCCAGGCAGCATCAAAGATAAGCTTATACTTAGACGCTGGCGGTAGTGTCCAGCCTTGGTTCGGAGGCGTAGTGGCCTTTCTGTTCTCTGTGCGGTTCAGCTGGGCATATTCAGTGAACATGGCACGGATCAATGTAGAAACTTCAATTGGCTCCGTGATCTCGCTGCAAAAGACATGGATATTAAGCTGTAACCAGATTGTCCACAGTGTAAACCCCAACAAACTGCTATCCTCGACCCCCATTGCTTCCATAAAGTCACCTAGGAAACACCGAAAGCTAGGCGTTGGATAGGAGAGCTAGGGCGGGAGCTTGTCAATTAAATCCCAAATCTCAACAGCAAAGGGGCATTGGAACAATACATGGCGATTCGTTTCATTCCAGAAACCATAGCGCGATTAATTCTGCGGAAAACCAGGAATTCTGCCTGATAAGTTGGGCTTAGACGGTAGAATATTCATGCAGCATCTCCAGAGAAAGTACCGTATCTTTAGGGTACACGAAGGCCCAGCAGAGATCACTCCAAAACCTGGAACGCAGTAGTGGGGTGGATGAGGGTTGAGATAGCCGAGAGCGAAGCTTGGACTTCAAGTGCAAGCCAAACCTGATTTAACAGTATACACTCAGCTGTGGGTTTCTTTACTGTTCAGATGACTCGATTCTGGAGGTCTGCTGGCACTGAGCGGAAGGGTCTGAATTTCCTCAACATTCGCGCTGCACCACAGAAAGCAAGAAAGTCGGGCAGAATCACCATGTCTCGGTCGTGCTCCGGTGAATAAGGGTAGAAACCCGCTGTCGTCGCAAATTATCTCTCAGATTGGGGGGAGTATGTTACTTAAAAGAAGGTGGCCAGGCAACACTGGGCAACCCAGATCCGCTACACTTCCCATTGGGCGAATACGCAATCAAGCCCGCTGGTAATTCACACTATTTATGTAATGTAAAAATAACAAACGTTTATATACAATGAATTATTTATTATCTGATTAATTATTTTATAATTTTTATATATAATAAATACTAAATGATTTTGCACCTAGAATCAAAAAAAAAAAAACGTTAAGATATTAGTCATATTGAAAAAAAATCATACATGTAGCATGCATTTAAGTCATATTAATTTAATATTCATTTTGTTCTGACTTTAAAAATGTTCTACCAAACACCAGAAGATGAATTATTGTTACATTATACTTTTGTTTTTAACCTCTGGAACAAAAAATTATTCCAATTGATTTTGGGTGGAATGTGATTTTGGATAGAAAGGTCGTCCCATTCCAGCATAACGAGCGTGTACAAATAAATTTGAGCCTACATACAAGATAATTTTGATGAAAATGGTGACGAAATTCTTTTATATTTTCTTCATTTTGAGACTGATATTATCACATTTGTTAAATTAATTTGAATTTGGTTTGCATTACTTTCATAGTATCTTGACTCTTATTTAAGGAAAGACCTATTCAAAACTCTTTTAACATATTGGTACAAGTAGGATTCAAATATGAAATATTATTTTAAATTAATAGTTCCCTTACTAGCTAGTCAGTCCTTAGTTTGGCTTAGCAGTACTTATGTGTTTAATATTTGTTAGAAGGAATAGTGGCAGCACAATAAATATCTATATGATATTTGATAAATTTAATGAATTCTAATGAGCCAATCCATCTAAGTTCATTTACATGAGAATTTTAAGTAATTTCCCCCTATTTTATTTCCTCTTTCCCTTGCCGGAATCGGGCTTTTTTTCCTTTTTAATGTTTTGTGGTTTCCTTTTTTTTTTTTTTTCCCATCACAAAGATTAATTGTTCATGTAGTAAACTTTCTTTGCTTTTGGGATGTTATTAGTCATGAGAGGATCCAATATTCTAAAAACACTAATAACATGTGTACATTGAAAAAGGAAAAAAGAAAAAAAAAGGGTCATTTCTACACCCCTACATAATAAGTTTCGTATGTGATTATTAATATTTATTGACTTCTCGAAGATAAATTAATTTACTTTATGACTCCTAATTATTAATCTCTTAATAAGCCTAAAGATGATAAATCCTTAAATAATCGTCCTTATTTTAATATTTTTTAACTAATAGTAAACGAATTACTTTAATTTAAGATAAAAAGTTAAAAAACACTCAAGATTTTATTTATTTATGAACATTAGTTAYGAAAGTTGCATTTTTTGTATAGTAATTGAAAGAAAATGCTAATTGGAGCTATTTGAACTTGTTTTTTCGTTTTTAATTGCTTCCTAGAATTTGTACTATCAATCTTCTTGAAATTGAGGAAGAATTTTAAAGGTTTCGTTATTTAAATTGATTAAGAGGATAATTTATGAAGAYTAAAGTTGATGAATTGATCTCGTATGAGTAATGGGGTATATTAATAGCTACATAAGAAAATTATCCCATAAGAATGTGAATATAAAATATAAGGGTATGGATTTAATGCATCCAAGAATTTTTTTGGAATAAATCACTAAACAAAATTATATTAGGAAGCTTATTATAATTGATAATAGTTCCGTACCAAATTTTTTTACAATTACTAATAGGCTTCCAGGATAAATAGGATTTCAGATAAATGAAAATGAGTTTATTTGTACTAACAAATTCGTCTCAGACGCGATTTAAAATATTTGTACTTTAATTCCTAAGTTTTTAATAATTTCACATTACCCCACTTTTTTATAGAATTAATAATAGGCTCCAGAGATAAATTTAGATGCCAAATTAATAGATATAGGTTTATTCCAGACTATATTGTTTGTTTCAGACGTAATTTGATGAATTTTTCACTTTAATCACTGAATTTTCAATAATTGAAGGTGTAGCCTGATATGTAATTTGATAACTATAGGAACAATAATTATTTTAAAGTGTAATATGCATGAGGCATAAGCCCCCAGCTTCATCAAATATGAAAAATGGCCATAAAATGAAATTCTTTTTTGTTTAGTATTCTTTTACAAAAACTTTCCTAATATAAAAACTTTCTTTCCAATAGGAATTTTTAAGCCCTCCCCTCACGATATCCWAATAAGCATCAKAGCCAAGTTTATAGGGTACACTCCATATAGGTGCCTTTTTARTCGTTTATATCTTTGGAAAACGAAAAGAATAATTAATCGTATGTTGGGACTATGAAATGGTCTGACTCCATATTTGTCTTACTTTGAAGGAATGTGGATGAAATGAGAAGAAAGAGCAGCCAGGAAAGTAAAAACTATATACATAGAAATCGCGATTAATTACCTAWWCATAAAAATTAAAGAATAAGAGTTTCTYTCTTTAGAAGCAACTCTTTGRAAAGACCGAGCCACTGTGAGTTCCCCTTGCATTACTGCAATATGCCAATGTTGGTCTGTAAAACCGATTCTTGTAAGTGAGCTTTATGTCTTGTAATGTGATTCCTCTGCATGGATTTGTAGCACTGCAATCAAACTTCATTGCTGCCAGTGTTGCTGATGTTCCCTTTATGTTTCTGTTGTTACATCACTAACCTTCRCTCCAGAACTCTGTAAAAAGCCCCRAAGAAATAGATTATCAGATTATATAAAGCGTCTCTTGGAAAAGGTTTTTCAATCTGTTTATGAATTACCTCATGAGGGCAACTATTATCTGGAMAGTATCKTTGGTCAATGATGATATGGGGTTGGCTACAGWCCTCATGATGAKATTCTTGAAGAGGAGATTTCTTGCATAGCCTCMACTCGGTCTAGCCCATGATTTTACCCTAACACCATTCTCTGTTCTGGTGAAAACTGAATCTGTCACCGTCACATWTTGGACCCCACCTTCATTGTAACTATTACCCAGACTACCTATGCTGCAACAGCCAACAAGTAATCATAGATGGATTTAGTCCAGTGAAGCTTGTAATATAACACATAATAACTTTTGCTGGCWAACAATAAACTTTTGACAAGTAATGTTACCTGATGCCATGTCCCAGGCCACAGCCAATCTGAGAGATAAACAAATTCATGGAGCCAGGGCCAATGGAAATGATCGCCGGTCCTGATGGTGCTACCGCTAATATTAACACCCATTGAGTTCTGCACGTGAACGCCGTCGGTGTTCGGGCTTCCGCTGGGTGCTGTAATTTTCAAATTCTGCATCTTCAAGTGGCTGAAGTGGTCTACACTGATGTATATCGATTGATTATTCACTGATGTTACGCCGTGAACCAATACGTCGTTGAACCACATTAATGARATTGACTGCAAAATGCCATATAATTGTAATTATTTATCTGTACCTACCATTTCTTAAGTGTATAAAATTATAAGGCATGTTATACAAATATTTTACATGAACAGATCAATTCCAGAAGACAGCTTGATAAGCAAAGCTTCATTACTACGTGCCAAAATTCAAATTTTTGGATTACGAGTTAAGTATTTTTAGACTATTATCTCATCAGTCAATAAGTCGGGATATTGTAATTACTCCAAATGGTTTGAATGCTCCTCTGATTAGGACCATTAATCATAAGTGCATTTTCATTCCCTTTTGTATATCGTTACATTCGATATGAACATAAATTCTGTTACACGATATTTATTAGAAGGTAAACTGTTTAATTTATAAGTCAAATACTCAATTAATCAATGTTACCTTAAAATTTAGAAASGGACCCTTTCCCCTTTCCGTTTACTCAAAACATGATGAAGAAGAAACAAAGAGAAGTAAGCAGAAAATGCCAACTAAGTAACAAAGTTGCTAAGGAATGTGTAAGTGTAAGCTTACCCTTGCTCCAACCGGGCAGTTCTGTCCACGCTTCCTACAGTCCCAATAATCATGTCCGCTGGCATCAAGAGTTCCACCATAGATAGAAAGTCTGCTGACTTTACAGAACATAATCCAGAACCCAAAATTTCCAAGAGTATAACAGTTATTAGGAACAATAAGAGTTCCATCAATCCGGAACTCGATTCTGCTTTTACATGGTCCATTAAAAGCAGCTACTTTTATCAGAAAACTGCCCCGGGGCACGTAAACATTCGACGGGCTAGCAGAGCTGCAAGCTGACCTCCATGSCCGAAGAAATGCAGCAGTGGAATCCGTTTTTCCATCTCCTCTTGCACCAAAGTTCACCACATTGTAAGCAGCAATGGGAGAAAATAATGCAAGAATAAGAATGGAGGAGAAGAAGATCATCGTCGAAATTGCCATTTTCAGGCTTTTTCAGATGATCAGGAGAAGATGAAGATTAAGGAATAGATTGTAAGTATTTATAATGTGATTCGGAAATGGTTTAACGTGGATTCATGGTTTGTATAAGTGACATAAATGTCAATCCCACGTGGCGTACTCAGAGATGGACGGTGGATTGTGATTAATTGATTGATTAAGAGATCAATGGATGGATCGATGAAGAAGATAATGAACATGAACACAAATTTTTATTTATCTTTCGAAAAGAAGAATTTATAAGATTCATAAAGAATGCAACAGCTCATGCACTATCAAATTCTTTCAATCATGTGACCGCTGATGTGCTTCCTTATAATAATGTCTTAGAATTAGATTTCGATTGAGCCCTTTTTATTTTTTTCCTCTTGAGATTCGATATCTCATATTCATCAAATTAATTCGATTTTAGCTCRAAATGTAGTCGCATAATCTGACATTTACTATGGCTAGCATAGAATTTTTTCAACATGCTGTGAAAAGCAAGAGTCGGTCACATGATATACACAGTTCCTATTTATTTGACTTAATAGTTCATTTACTAACTGCTCAAAAGATTAAATTAGCCCTTTTCACATTTTCATTAATATAAATTTGCCACTAATTAACCTTATAAAGGAAAAATGAAATATATATTATATATATATATAATATATATATATATATATATATATATATATATATATATATATATATATTATATATAGATGGATTCACAAGAGCCTATTTTAATTTTTTTTTTAAAAAAAATAAATGAGAAAAGGAAATATGGCTCAAACTTAGATACTGGATAGTAGCGTGCCAGACATTAATTTTAAGTTTCTTAGATTCCACTCATCTCAATAACATCATAATAAATAAAAATAAGAATTGCATGTATTCATAGAAGCGAATATTGTTAAAACATTTTTTATTACTAATACTAATTTTCTAAATATAAATTATTTGAAGACATTGTAATGCGTAGGAGTATAACCATTTAATTCTCTATTAAATTTGTATAGCGTTCAAGTCTTAATATTGGATATTATAAAAACTTAACTGTATTTTTTAAATTTTTTTAAAGAAAAATAAAGATATACTTTWACATTTCACTACTGCTAATTAAAGATTAAAACTAAATTCTAGATGTCCTTTAATATATAAAAAATATAAAAATATAAAAATATCATAAACAAAATTTTCATGATTTCTRCAGTGCTACAATCCATTTCGACTTAGCTGAGATGATAATTTGAATCAAGAAATTTGGCTTAAAATAAGAAATTGTTTGAATTAAGAGAGCAGAAAATTAAAATTTTAAAGTTCAAATTTATAGTTTAAATTGAGAAATGTTTTAAATTAAAATATCGTTTGAGCAACACTCCATTCTTGATAGAGTTAAGAACAAGTTAGGAATGTCCATAATAAGAAAGTTTAAATGTATAATCATACTTAATAAATTTTTTCGTTTCAAATTTATTTTAATTATAATTCTACAATTTTAAAAGATATTAAAATATATTGTAAACAAATGATTGTATAGTCTTAAATTTACATAATTATCTTGTCTAAAACGTAAAACAAATGAATACTTAATTTAAGATTACAAAAAAGAATTATTGAGTTCTAAAGAGACAAAATAAATGACATCGTAGATGATGAGTCAATGTTAATTTAAGTTAAGAAATCATCCAATAGGAAATTTTATATCATAACTCTCCTTCAAAGCATCAATCTCAATTACTTAAAATATGTTTTCAAATATTTTTTAATTTAAAATTTTTTTGAGTGATTTTTGCTATTTTTTCATTTTAGATTTTTACATAAAAAGCCAAAATCCTTTGGTTTAGTAACTCTAWACCCAAGGGAATAACGACCTAYGTTATTGTTGATGTCTAAAAATAGCCAATATCAATGGCTGAGAAAAAAKCAACAGCTAACTAAATAAAGTCATTGCAAGAAGTTATACGGTTGAGAATGAAATGACCAAATGTAGGAGGCAGGCACAACCATGGAACGATCGAGAGGCATAATAGGAGAGATAGCCGAAGCGACAGAAGAGAAAAAAGCAAGGGGGAATTAGCTATCAGCTAAATGGCGACAAAACCTTCTGGCCGAGAATTCAAAACACGTTCTACCTACCAGTTGAAGAAGAAGGACATGAGTTGAGAAAGACACGCAGAAGGTGGAGAATGAGCTAGTGGTCTTAGCTTCCTTCGGTCCTAAACTGTCAAAACTATCTCAATCAAGTATAAATAAGAGAAGATGAAAGAGACAAGACACATATATCAATCCAGAAATCAAGCATATTATCTTCATATTTACATCTTTAAATCATGTGTTTAGCAATGTTTAGTAGCTTTATGAGTAATTCCTCAGTTCTTTCTAGCTTTTTAACCACATTGTTAGGTAATGTTATGTTTTTCTGCAATGCTTTATGATATTTGAGGTTTTTCTTTTGTTATTTCTTAAGTCATTTTAACTCTTTAATATGTTTTCTTATAGTTTTCATTAGTATAATCTATTAAACTGTTTTAATTTTTAACAGCTTTCTTCCTTGCTTAACCTAACTGTAGTTTTTCTTAGCTTTAGCCGAATTGTTGATGTACTTAAGTGTCATTCATTCATTTGCTTTAAAATTTGTCAATTTACTTAGCTACAATACAAGTTTGTTTTTCATGTCCGTGCTTAGATAATTATAGAGTTTCTTGAAAGCTTGCTTTTGTAATCTCTTAGTTGAAGTTAGTTTTTTGTCTTTGTTTAATTTGTTATGACATATTTTAATCATTTTTACCAACTGCATATCATCTTAGTTAAATCTGTTTCATTCCGTTTTTCCTTGCATATTTTGATTTATATTTTTTTTCACATCTTCAATTGATATCCAAAACTTAATTATATATTATTAGTCTGTTGACTTGTATACTTTGCCAAAGGGTTACTTAAATTAATTCAAGAACCCTACATACATAAGAGATTGTTACRGATCTGACAACCAATCAAAAGGCTAGCTAATCATAACTCAGTCCTCATTATTTTGAAAAGTTTAGCTCGTCACAATYAAGATAACCGATTTGGACAGGTAAATTTAGCACAGCAATAGTTACTCATCAGTCTTGAACTAGAGAGGTTCTTTTTTCAATTAAACTAAATTGATAACATTTTTGCAAATTCAAGAGAACCCAAGGATGAGATTCCAAAGATAAGAAGCATTTAACATGGACTTCGTTGTTTGAAGCAAAAATAAAGTAAGAAGAAAGAATATTGGAGGCTGCATTTAAGGCTAATGAAAATGGCGACACAACGTGATAACCTCCATTGGTTAGCGAAGGCACTGCCGAAACTTTTGCTTTTGTATCATCAAATAATAATAAAGAACGAAAAGTACARATTGGATGTCCGTTTAGGAACAAAAATAGTATTTGAATCGTAGGGAACAAAAATAGTACAGATTGGATGTCATTTTTCAATTTATTTTTCTATTTTGAATTGATAAAAATACATTTTCACATTTTGATTGTATGAAAGTATTTCTTTTATTTTTATTTTTAATATAATTTATTTCTTAAAAATAATAGAGAAAGTCCGTTTTCATTGTCTTGAAAATTTTATTTCCACCATTTTAAAATTTTAAAAGTTGAAAATAGCTTGAAAGTAGTAAAGAGGGCAAGGCCCTTGTTTTTCAAAGTTCTTTTAAAGTATATAATTATTGTTTTAGTTTTTAGAAAGTGGAGAAGGAGACTCAAAAACATCTTAAGAAAAGCATTTATTTATACAAATTTTTCGTCTACAAAATACAATAAGCAAATAAGATAAATGCGTAATAAATAATTAATCTTATAAATTTAATAGAAGTGTTACAATATTTGCAACGTTCTCGATTTGAGAACTTTGGATCCGTTGATTCTTCTCATTCGGATTTGATTTTGAGAGTTAGTTTTAACTAAATAAACAAGTCTAATTAATATTTTGTTCGTGCATGTATTTCAAAATCTTTGGGTTTAGTTTTATCTTCTAACTGCAAATCTTTGTTGTGGGGATCATTCTGAAGTTGTTCAAAAAGGAGGTTTGACCATGAGAATATATGAACAAGAGGTGACATTTAATATCCTTAACACTATGAAGTTCTTCAATGAGGTTAAACGTTTGCTTTTYATCAATGCTCTATTTAGTTTGTCTACTGTGTACAATTATTATTACTCTTTGTAAACAGATAAAGGCATTACATTAATTGATCGACGCCCAATCTACATAAGTGCTCTTTTATCTCTGAAAGAGAGTGAAGTATACACCTTTCTCTATGAGTATGCRAATCTTTCATAATTAACTTGATTTCACTCATAAAATAAAGACGACCAATTAGAGYATAAAATGTATATATACATTATACTCTTACTGGTGTAGTAGATGATATAATAGAAGATTTATGAATTAAATTAACCAATTAAGTTTAAAGTATTTCATATGTCAATATTTCTAAAATTTTATGAATTGTTTATGTAATTTACAAATTAAGTTCAAAGTATTTCATATGGTCACAAATCTTATGATTTGCCTAACAAATCTCTATGATATATTGGTCCCTAGAGAACTATAACTTTCAATGAGATTTATAGAAAAAGCCATTTCAGGTTGAGYGCAATTTGCAAGATCATTTAGTGCAGCAACTGGTCACGACAACRGGYTGCGAGCAAYGCCGAGCAAACGACATGGTCTCCAMTAGTATATGTTCCTTGAAATCTTTAAAATTCTTSCTTTATCAAATGAAACTTGTATGGTATTTTGGCATTAGAACTATTCYCTGCTAATAGTGTGTAGGATTTGCTTTGCTTTTCTCTTTTACCCTTTCTTTAACAATATATGTATATTACAATGTCTGCAGTAAGTTTCTTATAAAGAATGCATCTAAGTCAAAATTTATTAGTTCTCTTTTCAACTGAACCAAAAAATTAAATCGAATTTAAACTCTTAATAGGAACAGAAGGTTCTAATGGCCAAGCCTAAATCGACTTTCATCTTTTGCTAAATTCTTTTGGGTTATGCTTTTAGCAATTATATATGTAGATACAAAATGAATGAATAAAGCTAGAGTGTAATATTGACCTTCAAGCCTTAATCTCATTTAAAGTCTCTTGGAAGAATATAAAAATAGTCAAACAAGTCAATTTTCAAAATATATAAACAGGAGTAAAAGGAAATATTGTAACAATTTGAGATAATTTATATTCCTCAGAAAGTCGTTTTGGTTATGGACTGCACATATAAGACTAACAGATATTAAGATTTCATTTTTTGAGATTGTTGGTGTAGCACCTACTGGAAAAAATTTGTAATCAAAGGGGCAGGGAAAGAGAATGGCGCTTGAAGATTGGGCCTATGAGAGTAGAACAGAGGTGAGCTACGATGGCAGATGAGGAGAAGGCTAGCAAGAGGAATAAGGGAAAATAGTTTCAAAAATTGAGTTGGCATAATCTTGAGACGCTACAGATCTCAACGTTACATAATATAACCTCTGGCCGTTTTCCCCAAGAAGGGCTCAATATTCCTAAGAGCTAAAGAGCAACAGTGAAACGAATAAAAATTTAAATATTCAACTAGTCCATTAATCAATATAAATTTTACTTAATGAAATTGACAGAGAATGGTGCAAAATGTTGCAAACTATATGCTCATAATCGTGGACCACATGAACTCTTAAGCCAAGGGATTGAGTAAAACTTAATTTAGGAAATTCTACCATTAACAATTCCATAGAATTTGGAAATTATAACAATAAAGGTGCGATCAATTTAGAGCAAAAAGAGGCCAAAAAATAAAAAAAAAAAGAGGCCCACACATGGGTAGAAACAAAAAAGGAGCAGCAAAAATGAAAAGGAAAAAAAAAAATGATGTTCTATATTCCTATAATGCCTCATGCAATCTCAAAGACACAACTTCTCCAAAATTCTTCAAATTAAAAGCCTGGTATTATATATCAAATCGACCTCATATTGCAAGTGCATTAAGATTCATCAGATTTTAAAATTGTTTAAAGATATCACATAATATATTTGAATAATTTAACTCAATCTCTCTCACAGCCAAACAAGAGAGCTTTCTATCATAGCAGGATCAGGGGACTTGATTTGAAGACTCCATATTGGAAAGTTAAAACTTCCAGCAATAGCTTATGAAATATTGAATAATTGTCAATATTCTTCATATTATTTAGGAGCATCAGAAAGCACTGATACAGCCTTCTTCCCTTGTTTTAAGGTACTTCACAAATCTCTTACTTGTATAGTTCTGGTTCTTTGGGATAATCTACGAAGCTGAATATRTACTGACATGTTTGCTGACTTTGTCCATGTTGTCTATGATAKAGCTGATGAATAATCCATCTCTGCAACTTCCAAGCAATTGGTATCGCGTATGCTTTTSACATATGGAACTAAATGCTCGATCAATGTCCACAATGTAGCAGGCAATTTTGKCATCGAGAAAACTTGAGGTTTCTCAAACTCTGTATTTTTATCTCTTTTTTCGTTTTTTGCTTTCTCTCAGTTTGTTTTTTCCTTTTATTTTTTTGTTTCTTTTACTCTTCGTGGGCCAGCTGGAGGAGCGGCCCAAATCTGTACAACCCAGTTCATTTTTCCTGTTTACTTTTGTTTGGCTTTTTTCAGTCCATGTCTTCTCTATTGGGSCATCTGGACGCACAGCCCAAACCTGGAGGCCAAGATTTTGTATGCAGCCCTCTTTGGTGTTCTTCTCTGTGCTGGTCAATCGGAGGTTAGCGACGGCGGCGGACAGTTACGTCGGTGGGAGTGCGGCAACRGTAGCAGCTTTCTCTAGTGCTGCGGCAGCTCTTGATCTCCTCTCTTTTCGCAGATTTTGGCGGCGAATAGCCTCCTCTGCCTTCTGTTGTGCGGTTTATGCCTTCTGCTTTCCGGATGTGGCCAATGCAGTGGGCAGCAGCAACAGCAAGAAGCGGTGGCCTGGACTTTGCTGCGGAAGACGGCAAGCAGCGGAGGTTCGCCTGCGGAGGATCTGCAGCGTCACTCTCTCTTTTCTGCAGATTTGAAGCGACGAGGGAGACTTTCTGCCATCTATTTCTGAGACAATTTACAAAGTTGCCTTCTGTTTCTTTTAGCACCTGTTTCTTGATCTTTGCTACGGTGGCCACCCACTTTTGTTCTTCGTCGTTACAGAGGAGCGGCGGCCACGGTCGAACAAGGCGTTTCTGCTGCTTCAGTGACACCATGGCTCAATAGAGGGTCCCAAGACTCAAGAATGATAATTTTCTGGCAAGGATTTCATYAATGGGGTCAAAAATGGGTTTTCTATGAATTTTTTGTTTCGAYCACAGCTGAACATCCTTCTTAGGAGCACTATCTTCTTTTGAGAAATTGCTTGCCTTGGTTTGTTCCAAGACCAAAAATAACTCAGGGTTGATGGGGTGACATGAAGGGTGGAATTGGATCTCTGGTTGCTCTACCATTAACTGAACTCTTTCTYCTATCAACAAAGGCGCTATCTTGGATCTTAGGGAGACTGGAGAAATCATCAAGTGAAATCATTGAAGAACCAGGATTACCATATTGTTCAACAAATTTTGCAGGTTTCATAATCACAATGGGATATTCAGACTTCCTTGAGAAGTTGGTCCCCCGCTTTGCAGAACTTGGAACTAAATCATTTTGTAACTTCTGATGATTGGCCTGTCCTTGCACCAGGCATAGAATTTGTATATTGCAAGAGTCTA